>JAHZNF010003973.1:0-25695 GCA_027744215.1 Troglopedetes dispersus | reverse complement strand
CGGACGGACAGACAGACAGACACACAGACAAACCCAGACCATATAGTCATCGAACAAAACTTTGTTCGATGCTAAATAATTGAGGAAAGAACGTTCTGAAAGTACTGAAACATACGTACGTGGGATTTTTTATAGATGCTCATTTCTCCATGTGACCGTTATGCTATACCTTTTAACGTCAACTAACTCTTCACCTCCAACATGAACACGGAAGGATTAATAACAAATATTATTCAAGCATTGTTTAATCACGCTTTTGTCAAATTAACATTTCCAACGACAACACTTGGATGAATTAATTAAAGCTTTGACTGTAAACATAAGTAATTAATATGTGAATATAACGAATGCTTTTTAAATACGTTTTTGCGCGCATAAAAATTATTTGATGCTAACACATAACTGCACACAATATTCGCAAAATGGGGATTAAGTAAAAGGAAGAGCGTGAGCCAACATTTGCATGCACAAAGTCTTTTGAGACGAAACATTTCATCTTCATTACAAAGTGGAGTGATAGAAAAAAAAACTTTGCTACTTTTATCTACATTAGGTTTAGCAGATATAAAAGGGAATATTTATGTCTTCTGCGAACCATGCTACTTATTCCAGAGTTTGCGTATGTGTGCCCATTTAATATGCGCTTTATGATGCTAATAATGTGGATGAAAGAAGGAAGTTCCGTGCTGCTCTTTATATTAACTAGTTATATTATGCATATTTATGACTCCATAATTTACATTTAGTGGTTTGATTCCAGTAACTTGGCTCGTAATGATTTAGTATCTTGAGTGCTGGCACAAAGGAGAGAACATGTGTTTGTGTCTTTTGTTGTTTGTTTGCTGCTTTAGTGCATTTTTTCCTTCCATCTAAAAACATATACCTATCTACATATAATGTGGAGCGCTAGCAACCTGAATCTCAGTAGAAATTCAGCCAAGTGAAAGTAAAAGTGATAATTAATGAGGTTTCAAAAGCTGAGCATAATGACTTCCCTCGCAAAATGGAAACTACACATAAGCAAATTTCATAGCAAGTTTTGATCGTCTCTCATGAATTTATTTGGCTTTTAAAAAAGTGACTATTCAAAGGGAGTGATTCCGAGAATTCCCTCTGAATTTCAAGCAAATCTTACCTTGTCATCATTTTCATTAAGCAGGACTAGCACAAATACAACACTTCACGATTTTGACGGTGGACGATTATGGTATTAATTAGTTCTGAAACCTCTCCGTTCCCTACACATAACTCTTGAGAGGAAATTCTTCCTGGTTAGACCTGGCTACAATTCTTATTTCGTGGGAAGATAATTTTCTTTGATAATGTTACCGAATAGATGGTAATGTATTAAATATGAGATAGTGTTGTGGAGTAACGATTTTTACAACTGAAATCCTTATCTAACAGGTTGCCAGAACACCTCAACCCAAGAATGATATGGAAATATTGTGCTGGTAGCTGTGGACATTGATTGGACAAGTAGATAACACACCTGATAATTATTATTGCATAAGATATGTATCAAAACAGACATCCGCCGTCTACATATCCTCAGAATAATAATAACGTTGGAACATGTCGGAGGAGAAGTTTCGCTTTTATCACCTCCAATGTATTAGGTGGCCATACTCTGTATTTCTTGAAATCTCACTTGTCAGATCGGCATTTTGCAACAAAGACTTAAATACTGGTGGAAATTAGAAGATAAGGTGATGTCTTCTGAATTACTACTCCGAAATTTCTTTACCGACACGAAAGATGTTTCACCTTATCACAGCAGTAATTTTCATGCGATCGCTTCGCGAGTCTTTCATTAGCTGTCATTTTCCTCAGCACAATACCGTCTAGTCAAAATATTTTCGAAACACGTATCACTATTTGCTTCTTCCTCTCGCTATAGGCATCAATGTGGTTTCTAGCTTTGTTTTGTGCACAAGTCAAACACGCGTCATACACGATCACATTTACTGCTCGACTGAGTCTCTAAGCACTGGAGATATTCCTGATAAGCCAGTGAGTCGTCTTCAGATTTTTTCTTATAATATCTATGACCAAAAGAACAAAAGAAAATGACGACTTGCTCATCACTCTGTTCCTTTTTCCCTTCCACACCATCCCCCCAGATAATTCCCTTCTCAATCTCTTTCTTGTCTTCCTTTCATCTTGTTCAGTGGCGAATCTCTGTTTTCCAGATTTCCCATCTTTGCTTGGCCAAGCTACTTTCCTTATTTACTGCTGCTTCTGGTGAACTTTTCACGGGAAGTGGATGACGATGATCACTGACTGGTCTTGCGGAAAACCAGATGGATACACATGAAGGGAAAAGGGCATGTTTGAAAAATCTCTCTCGCCACTTTATGATTCTGCGTTTTTGTGGGTGTTAACGTTGAACATCGTCTGGTTTCAAATCCTGAATAAGTAAATACGAAACAGGACCCTGAACAGCAAGATATACAATAAACAAATGCTCTACTCTGTATTCATCCATCCACACCTTATCTCACTATATAGTGAAATTTTTGGGAAAGTGATGATAAGTTTCTTCTGCTCCATTATGAATTCCTTCCGTCTTCCTGTAGTCCTTTCTGGCTTTCCCCTTGTACAAGAATGTTGGGTTGAAGCAGCAGGCTACATAATATTTTTTGTAAAGCATCACCGTCCTCGTGTTTCACTAAAAAAGAAGGACTTTGTGGTTTGCTGATTCATGCGAAATTATGACAAGCTGCCTTTTACATACCAGACTAAACAAGTGTATACATTTCCTTTCTCCGGTCTCTCTATTTCTATTCATGATCCGTAAGAGATTCCTTGTGAATCCCTCTTGTATGTACTTACGCGGATGAAAAAGTCATGAGGAGACTGTATTACGTTCTTTGAACCCACTCAATATGCTTATGTTATATTCATGTTTTATGAACAAACTAACCATTACCACGGGCACCATCCAAAAGTGCGTGAAATGCAAGCAGGCTGGGGAGTTTTGAGAGGGCTGCTGGAAAATGTGAACGTATGCGAAAGGAAACAAGATGCTTATTTAAAGTTATGCGAGTTGCTTTACTTTAAAAATATATATTCTTCTTCGTATTGTGTCATGTTATCTGTCCTGTATTTCTAATACTGCCACATCACTGACAAAAATCTCGTTTGCCGAGAATAAAAAAAGAGAATCATGACTGTGCGTGTATGTCAGTGTATTTAATGTTATCATGACATTGTCAACCGTTATACTGTTTTATCCAACTGGCTCGCCTGGGAAACCACTCTCAGATAAAATGCACAAGGGACTGGGGCCCAGAATAGGCTTTTTTCATCTTTCTAAAATTATAGAAGCAAACAATATCACCTTTAGGTCAAATAAATAGTTGTGGAAGAACGTATAAAAACGTAAATGCATAAAAGGCTAGAGAAAGCTAGATGCGTATTATGGTACATATTAAAAAGCTGCATAAAAATACTAAATTATATAGAAACTAAATGCCCTTGTACATACGCAACATTTAAATTTTCTTCTTTATCCCTTAATGCACCAGCAGAGCCTCCCTTGGACACTTCTCAGGTTACGCATAAATACTATGTATCATGTTCGCTTTCTCATGATAGATTCTCGCAAAGAACAGTTCTGGGAACAATTGAACTTGTAATTTTCATAGGTAGCATAAAACCTACGCAAGCAACAACCAGAAAAAAAAACAAGAAGGGAGTAGTAGAAAGTAAAGGGCCTCGTTTGCTTGGAAGAAAGCATTTTTTAGGGAAAGTGTCAAGAGAATATAACTAGATAATTTTTTTCTCCCATGATAAACGGACCAAAGCTGTCCGGACCGTAAAATGATATAAGAAGAAATAAATCTTTTCTTTCTTAGTAGCGTCATCCAGAAAAAAACGAATACATAGAGGACGCAGAAACCGCACAGGCACAACGACGGTTCACGGGAAGGTAGCTAAAAAGAGCAACTTTTCTTGGACGGGTATTATATCAAAATAGTATTATGCTTTGCTATTTCATGTCATAATCATAATATCCATTTACATGGTTTCCTCTTCATTGTTGCTCCTGCTTGCCTTTTAGCGTGTAAACCCAACCGGAGCATAAGGTACTGGTGATCATGCATCCATGCGACGAAATTTTAAGGCATTTCATGATATAAATAGGTAAAAAAAAGTTGGTATTGTAAGGAAATGCTGGGATGGTGGTACACAATAAATCTTGGGGGGATAAGAGAAAGTTCTTCCTTTCTTCTGTTGAAAGTAGCCAAAGAATTATGACCCCACAGTAGTACATAATATTAAGTGCAGATGTATTACTCAGCTTCCCAATACAAAATTCGAAATAAATTAATAGTAATTATTGTAGAACTGAAAAGAATTCCCAGCATTGAAAATGAACTGGACAATGGGTTTTCAAAGTCTCCAATTCTGAAAAATATCAACCAATACATAACATACTTCATCAAAATAATATTATACATATATTTTAATGTGGTGCAGTAAGTAAGTAGCACCATTATTTTGCAAAATTGATCAAGTTTAATTTCATTAGTTATTATTTATTACAAACCTGACTAATAAAGTGAATGTTATGACGTCCCTACTTTTCACCACTGTACATGAAGCCACTAAAGTTAGTTTTCCTCCAATTACTCAAGATTAACTTAGGCGTTCATAAATATGTCAGTTTTAAAACGCAATTTATTACTATCAATATCAGCCGTGAAGCGACAATTACGGAGAAGCTTTGGGAGCTCAGGTGTTCAATGGTTGTACGCTTCGCCTTTTTTCTGCCACCTTCATCTTCAGCTGATTGTCTTCCACGAAATTTAAAAATAGCAAAAATTATGTCCGCCTGATGCCCAGCAATCACATATTAGTAATTGCTAAAAAATGGGAACCTTGTCCTTGCACCGTTCCTGCAATAAATAAAGTTTTGCGGTTACTATGTAAAATTTAATAAACACGCTTTCCATCCTGCGCAAGAAATGCGCAATTTCTTAAATATCGGATGCTGCAATTTTTTTTTGCAGCATACGTAATCTGAAACGATTACATACTCCAGCAGCTATGTTGGCAAATCGTAGAAAATCTTTATTCCGAATGGAATATTCCGCAATATCATCCTCCTTCACCAGATTGAGCGGCACTTTATCAACTCTTGAAAAGTGAAGTTGTCTGAAGTGAGCAAGCACGCTCGCAAAATACATGTTTGCATTGGAAAAATGAAATTTGACGTAAAAGCAACTTCTGTTCCACCAGATACACGATATTATGATACAGAGAAAGGCAGATATTTTGACTGACACTGTCCAGGAACATTCCGTTTACTCTCCTCAAGTTTTCAATTCGAAATAAAATGTTCTGAACAGCCTGTATCATCCATTTACATCACCACAAAAATCGGTTAGCACGACAAACCCTGCCTGACCACTATCTCGTTGATATAGTCCATTTCCACTAGTTTCTCTCGTCTGCTTCGGTTGCCGGAAGTAAGCCGAAACAACAAGTAGGCGTCTGTGAAAATGACCCTCTATTCTCAATCATCACGGTCAGTGGAGGTCGCACTACTGGCCCACTGGAAAACTGCTTTTTCTCCACTTTCACTTTCCTCCATTTTTTTACCTATGGGAAGACCACTGAGAGAAAAATAGGTCATTTCAATCACATTGTCCATACTATATGCACCATTTTGAATCACTAGACAAACATTAATTTTATCTCTGTTTTCCACTCATTCCTCTTTTTCTCTTCGTGCTTCCTGCCGCTTCCTCGCGCTCCTCTGAGTGGATACATACATATCCTCGTATAGGCTTTCATGCCTCCAACATCCAGTGAAAAACTTTACTCTTCATTAGGATCACCGGATCACCAAGGCACTGTCAGAAGCAGGGACAAGCAGGAGAGAACTGCTGATGGGTTACTTACTACCACTCGAAATGGAAAATAATTTCTCCAGCACCACAGGGCAACGAGTTCGGGAGCGAAAAACATAGAATATTTCCCAACTACTTATAACTTATATGGTAAAACCTTTCAAAACGCATACTCATCAAAGCACATTCCTTTTACATATATGAAGTCCATCTAGATATTATCCTATTTTCAACAAGTTTTCCATTGAATTTTACTCCAAATTTTTTTATCATTTTAATGTTCCGCCAATATTTTGCTGAATCTAGCACTTGCTCGACTCTTGTGATGGTAGTTATAATAATATTTTCTTATGTATTCCATCCCCATCGTCATCACCATCACCACAATCAGTTAAGCAACCGCCACACAGACACTACATATTTTTTTCTCATTCAAATGTGCACAAGAGAAAGACACAGAGAAACTGCTTACCACTTCAGATTTTACGTGAGCAGCAGCAGCAGCATCAAGCAGTAGTAGCAGCAGAGGAATCTTCATCATCGTTACCATCCTTTATCTCATCTAAACGACGAGTTTTATGCAAGAGTTGTTTCTTCTTGGTGCGTACATTGCCCCAGTCCTTGCAGTTCAGTGGAGAAGAGCTCTCCCATTTTCTTTCCGAGGAACAATAATAAGAAGAATTGAGGGAAAAGACTGGAAAGCATAACTTGAGAACATGTGGGTGGTGTGAGATTGTGTGTGTGTGATCATTCATATCTGTATAAGTTATTACCCATTATTGTAACGGACAGAGAAGGCGTTCCTCGATCGTCTCCACCGTTACAGTTTCTTCCTTTTTTTATGAACGCATTCCAAACCTAATAGCACCGTCTCTTTTTGCGTTCTCCTTGCTTTGCTCCTCCGTCCTCTCCACTGGTGATAAGAATGTACCAACGTAC
Organism: Troglopedetes dispersus; assembly: GCA_027744215.1. Lineage (NCBI taxonomy): Eukaryota > Metazoa > Arthropoda > Collembola > Entomobryomorpha > Paronellidae > Troglopedetes > Troglopedetes dispersus. Next base: position 18,895 of record JAHZNF010003973.1, on the reverse strand, counting down.
AAAAAAAGACGTACTGAACATAGACAAATGTAGAATTTAAATGAAGGTGATGAAAAATCGGAAAAGTTTACTTATCTTCCATAAAATGTGATGACGTGATGGTGGTGGTAGCACTATACTTTGTAAGAAAGATGTATTTTTTTTCATATGTCATTTATTACACCCTGTAATATATTATTATGAAGGTAATAATTAAAATACATTTTTTTCTTCCGATTATTTCCTCCGCTCTGGGAAAGAATTACATATGGTTGCGCGGCAAAGGAAAAAAATTCTGACAGGGGAGCATGCCATTTCATATGATTTCATCAAAGTAATTTTTTCCTCCTTTTGTCTTTCTTTCCGCTGCCTCGCTCATAATATAAATCACTGATGATGATGTACATAATTTTTCTCTCAGTCTGACCGTTCCCTTTTTTTCCACTTTCCATCAATTTTTTTTTCTCCGGTAAAAATGGTAAAAAGCGGGCGTAAATGTTGAGTGAGTTGAGATTCCTATGTTTCGGAGAATAGTATAAGCGCACACATTTTTTCCTCGACATTTCCTTTTTATTGATTTTGAAAGGAACGAAAATGGCGAGAAACCAGGTTGGTTGGGAGAGCCATAGAAACTATTAAAGTAGTTAAAGACCCACTGACTAAAGGTGGCACACAAAATGAATCAGTTGTGACAGCTCATGGCGATACGTCGATGTGGGTGGTGGGAAGTTAGTACACGGTTATATTTTTTTTTTATTTTAACGGGTTGCCGAACTCAAGATAATGCAATAATAATATGTATGTATGTAATGAAATAAAGTGGTAGCAAAAAATTGTTAGAGACTTTTCCGCTTTTTTACTCTCACTTTTTTTTCTCTCTCTCTCTCATGATGTGATACCTACCTGGTTCTGGCTAGTTCCAATTGCCCCGGTACTTTCCACATTTCTTTGGGAAGAATGTTGCTACTTTTTTGTATCAAACGAGAAAGAAATTTCCCATTTTTTAGTTTTTGGAAATGTAGATTTATTTCTTCCAGGCAAAACTCCATTTCATCGAGGTGGAACAAAAGACAAAAAAAAATATTATGCATGGAAAACTTGTCCAAGTTTTTCTTTCTAATAAAAAATAGTTACAGTTTTTAAGCCTCTCGCTTCTCATACAATGTTCGTATGTAAATGTGGAGATTTAACGGAAAAAAACTATTCGAGCGTACTTTCCGCTGTCTGGACTTTTTTACTCGTGTGTAACTTCCTCGTCTATCTGTACTCAAGCATACACAGAGACGACGAGGGATTCTTTCTTGTGTCGCTAAAAATCATTTTGATTTTCCTACGAATGACAAGAAAAATGTCTGATGATGATGAATTAAAAATATGCTCATATGCCGAACATCTAAATCTTATGCGTCTGCATGCTCACATATTATATAAAATGAGTGTGGATTTTGTGCCAGTGAGTCACATCACATCAGTCATCATCAGCATCACTAATACCGGGGTAATCGGAATTGTCCCCTCATTCCTTTTTATTTGAACACCTGCTTATACCTCCGCCGGAAAAAAATGTAAGGGAAAGACGACATTGAATTACGATGACGAGAAAAAACACGGGATTCCGCGCTTCCCTAATCCAGAAACACCCTAGAAAAAAAGTGATCCAAGCATATAATAAAATATGATGATGATGTTCATATCTGAAGACACGCACACATTTTACGAGAAGCTGTTCTCCGTCGTCGCCTCGTCCCCGCCATCATCACCCAGTCCTACCACACTCGAACAGTAACCATCCCTGGAAATAAAAATTAGATGATGGAGTTGAAAAGGAGGGAAAAATCTGTCTTTCTTTTCTTACTCAAAAGCAATAAATCCTAGCAATCCACTTCTGTCTCCATTTTTTTTCCTTCCAAAAACTTTTCTACTCAACAACTAACCAAAAAAGTGGTGGAACCAGAGGGTAGAGAAAAAAAACGAGAAGAGAGGAAAACGCGAGGAAAGAATTATATTGTATGTATGATCACAGACGGAAAAGAACACAAAGTGATACTAAAGAACCCGACCAAATATACCAATATAGAAGCCATATATAGAAGAGACGAAAGAAAACAGGAAAAGCAAAAGTAGAAAAAAAGGTTCTAAGTCGTTTGCCCTTACTTGTCTTACAAGGTGTTAATTTTCCAGAACAAGCGGTAGTCTTTTCTCCAACTAGTAATGTACGTAACTAACCCAGAAAGTTATCTTCACCGTTCCCATATAAGAAAGAAAGTTGACTAAAGACAATGTCGTATCAGAATGTTGAAAGTAGTGTAGTGGTCGTAGAGTTGCGGTGTGCTTTTCTTCCTTTTTTTTCTTGTTTCTCTGAGAATACAGAAAAGAGTCCAAGTCTGACTCCACTACTTTTACTACAACGACTACTTGTGCTGCCCCGCTTTCATGTAATAATGATGTAATAAATGGTTCAATGTGGCACGATAATTTGCGGATTCCATGTTCCTCCAACACCATACCATAATCGTCATCATCATCAACAGCAGCATCTCCACCATCACTCCTTCCATTTTGTAAGACAGAAAGAGAAAAAAAAGTCTTTTTTACTTCGTTTCTTTTCAGTTTGTCGACAAGGGGCAATGATGACTTTCGAGAGAGGTATCATTAAAGGCAAGTCGTTTCGTTGTTCACGTTACAATTTTATATATATAACTTGGCTGCTTAATACGTTGGAGCCTAAAGTTGTACACGATTGACATATTTTGCTCTCTGAGTAGTACGAACCACATCACAATTTTCGTAGAACCATGTGCTCGTCAAGTTGAATGAAGTGAGTGCATTTAATAATGTTATTATTATTATAAGGATTTTCATCCTGTGCACACAAAAGAACTTGTGTAAATACACAGATAGGCACATGCATAAATATTATGCTCACAAATGCATGTATGTATACTTTTCAGTTTTGTGGAGCCACGCATTTGTCTCCGTTTCCCGGAGTGGAGCACAAAAGGTGGTAATGGTGGAAATGACAGTGTTTTAGATAATGACAATGACGAGCATGAAGGAGCGGAGAAGGATCCAGGATCCACCTCTTCGGGTTACACATATTTGCCATTGTGACATTCTTTCCAGAGGAGAAGACTGAGAGAAAGCGCATCATATCACATTACACAACCGCACACACACTCACGACCATCATCAGCCAGCAAACGGTGAGTGGGAGAGGTGAAGGGAGAAAAAGCTATAGCAATTCGTATGTACACATGTCATGGTTGTCCTCGTAGAGCCTCATTAATTTTTTTTCTCTCTTTTCTGGTCGCTTCTTCCATTTTTGATGAAATGCATATGTTAGCATGCACAGAGGCGCTGGAGTGTGGCACGTTATCCTCATTATTACTTATTTGGAGGTGGCCTATATTCTCGGGTGGTTTTATTTTCCTCCACGTGAGCGTGTGGTGGATGTGCAGCTGAAAATTAGTTTAGTGGGGAGCAGAGGAGCAATGTGGAAAGTCTATTGAATTGGGAAGAGTGCAATCTTGTATTAGTAGTATTGCTGTATTGATTTGCACTCCACAAAAAAACCTAGTATGCCCCCTTTTCTTCTCCTGGTGCTCATCATTATCATCGTCATCGAAAGCCATTCGAGTGGTGATCGTTTCATTAATTTTTTTCCTCTTCCGTGTCATTCGTAGTTCATACCAGTTTGGTTTTTTTTTTCAAGGCAACGGAGCCAATTGAGAAAATGGGTTTTTGCCGGAATGGGAGCATCATCTGCCCTTCAAACTCAATTCATCGAAATTTTGCTCCTGCTCCTGTGCTGCTCTTGCACTTACCATTGGTTAAAAGTGGAATGGAATGTAAACACGGAGTGAAGAGAACTGAGATCTCTCCATTTAATGAATGAAATATTATGCAATAATGCATACTATCACGTGCACGTATAAATAAATATTCAATCCCGTTGCAAATAATTGATGATATTGGAGCACTCAAGAGCACTGGCATGGAATGGAAATCAATGTTTGGAGCTCTTTTCCTTTTTTCCCACTTCCAGGAAAAGAAAATCAAGACTTCATAATAAATAGGCTTTTCATGCCACTCTGGAAAAAAACAGGATTACACAGAAACCATATTCCCATAAAGGATTCTTCCTATAACTTTGGGATAATATTAGGAGATAACTAGTTTCAAACGTAGCATATGCGTATATGGAAAGACGAACAAGAGACTTTCATTTTTTTTCTTCTTTAACTGTCGTCACTCCTTTTGTTCCGTGTTGACTGCATGTGGTCGTTTAAAATATAAAAAGCATGCACGTGCATTGACTCCATTCGCACAAAAAAATGCTTCCTGCTTCTATACACCGCCTTACACACATTCGTTTAGATTCACATAATATTTGATTCGCTGAAGGAAGGAGGAAAGAATGAGAACCAAAAAAGGAGACATCAAGGCAATGCCTCTTTTTTCCAAAACAAACACATATTATTATAGAGGTATGTATTTACATACATCCATTTTTATACAGAAACCAACACCATTCTTTCATTCGACTTACTTCACTTATTTATTCTACCTCCCATTCTTTCCTTTCTCTCTCTATTTTTCTGTAGTGGATATTAGTTGCTCTCCTTGTATTATTATTGGGTAGAATGAAGTAATACTTCGCAACATTTTCCATTTTAATTCGCCGTCCGTCCAGGGCCAATTCTGAAGATGCAAGTAGACCATTAGTAAAAATATTATTGCAGACTAATATTTTTAAGTTGAGTAAAAGTTGCGCATATTTAGAATGCATTGATTTATTGTGGTTTTTGTTACTCCAATTAATTTTAGGTAGCACTTGTTTGCGAATCCACAGTTTACTAGAGATAAGCTAGTTGCAGTTATATGTAACAATAGAATTGTAAAAGATTGTAAAAACATTTCTTGCTGTTTTTCCCTGCTGTGGTTTTCTTTACAGTCGTTCCTCTGGAATATCCTTCCCAATATAAATTGTCTAAATGGCGGTCATTGCCTATAAGCTTATATTTCATCATCATCATCATCATCATAGTGGCAACAACGTGGTGCCGATTCCGTTCCGCCTCTTTCTCTCTATTGTCCATTTAATATATATAAATATGTCAGTGCACACACGTTGCAATAAAAATAACGGGAATTTTTTCAATCCTGTCTCCCGACACCAGGAGCAACAACAGCTGACTCATATTATTGGAGAGACTTTGAGGTTGACACTTTTCCTATTTCTCTGAATGCCACGGTTGTTTCTTCTTTTATTCCTCTGTTTTACTGTGGTCTTTTTTCGTGGAACTTATATCACCTCCTACTTTTGTCCCAACAAAGAAGACCTGACAAAACACGGAACGTAATCGACACAAACAACCATATTTATATCCGCATACATCTGACAGCCATTTCCATATGAATACTATAAAGCGTATCAGTACACATGATGATAAGAAACAATGAAATTGGGACAGACAAAAATATGCAGGAGTACATCTATACAAAATGTTTGCCATATAGAATTCTACACAACCATAAATGGAACTTTCTCTGTCCATAAATGTGACTTTCTTGTATATTTTTCCCCTTCTTAAAACATATGCAATACATAGTTCATTGGCTTCTGGTGCTGTTTACTTATTGTTTCGTTTCCCTGTAGGAAAAAAAGGAGGAATGAAAATGAAAGTGAACTACGTGAAAAAAACAGCCTCCTTCTGTTTTTTTTCTTTGATGGTGTTATTGTGGCAATTCCGAAAAAAGCAGCACAAAAAACAAATATTCCTGTATAGCTTTTCTTCTCTCTCTTGTGAGTTTGGATGAAAAAAGATTTTGAAGAGATATTTCAATGTGAATTTGACACTATTTCTAGACAAAAAAATGTAGCGTAATGCACATATCTCTCGGAACATTCACATTCATTTAACTTTACACTGGCCTCTATGTAGAGATACCTACCTTAGACAAAAAAATACTTGGAAAAAAATAATGGCTCTTTTCTCGAAATAGGGGCGAAAATCTCTCTTTTTTTTAAAAAAAAAAAGATGCGAGATTGGTGGTGTTGGCTGTGATGGGGAAACGAGTGGAAGGTATACACACAAAGAAAAATAGCGCTTGAGACTATAACCGCTTCGAGCATACGACAGTCATATATTATTATTGTATGTACTGCATCCTCCTCTTTTACATTCATAACTGTGCAAAAAATATATTCGGAAATTGTTACAAAAAAGGAGAACAATGGTGTGCCTATGTGTTTGTGTACGTGTAATGCGTGAGTGTCAGCTTTTTTTGTTGAATATGTTTATATATTATGTTGCTGTAATAGACGAGTGTATGTCTGCATTAGAAAATGTGTAGTATTCTCGACGCTGCTGCTGCTGCCGCTGCTGTTGACTATCCTTTGTTGTAAACTATCATTTTTATCCGTCACCAGGAAAGGCGGATGAAAGAGCCTGTCCGCCGTCGCTCGGGCACCATTAATAAATGTGACAAGAGAGAGGAACTCGTTCTCCCTCAACTCGTGCTTGACGAAACTCATCGTCCTTGTACATTATTGCTGTAACACACACAACTACCATTAATAGCGCACATATTTACCCGCTGAGGACAAAAATAACGGGCTAAAACTCCAATATCGTCTTCTTACCACCAAAAGTCCAACGAATAACACTCTCACACAAAATTATATAGGCAGAAATGTCGCTGATATGACTTTTTTAAAAAGAGACTCCTCCGCTGGTCTGCTGTTGTTGGTTACCATTCAGAACTGTTGTTTAGTGCTCTTGCAAAAAAAAAACTTCAAAGTTAAAAGGGACAACAAAACCATATGTTTACACTTGTTATACCTCCACATTAAAGTGTTTGGAGGAGGTGGAGGAGTAGGAGGAAAAATGAGGAAGCGGGTTTACATAAATAAATAAATATATACATTTGAGTTAGCCCTGCTGGCAGGTCAGAAGCTGGTTCTTGGATCACTCACTTTCCTTCTCCGGGCCAAAAGAAAGCATACCGGGAATATACTTTAACTACGTGTACTAGTGAAAAAAGGAGAGGGAAAAAGTGGTACACATGCACACAGAGAAAGTGAAAGAGTTATAACAACAAAAGGAGCGGAAAAGGGAAGACACATATGGGCAAAACTAATTTGTGTTTTGAACTAATACCATTATGTATTTTTTTGGTATGCGAAATATTAAACGGTATAATTCATTCCTGTCATAAATCTTGGGTAACGGGAACAAAAACGTGCTCTGGGTGCCGTACGATGAGAGAATTTGATGGCCGCACACACACCCGTTTAGCCGACCATGCTAAGCAAGGAACAACAAGCCGAGACCGGAGCAGACCATAACATCCACAGAGCAGCTAGTCAACTATGTATGCACATGTAAGCGTAAAAATTGTTCAATGTTGAGCAGGCTGATATGATTACCGTGCTTTTCGCACTTTGGGAAATGTGTATGCTGCTGGAGCTTTCACCAAGAAAGAACAACGAATTCGAGGAGGAAACTGGAGTGAGTCGTGAGTGAAAGGGAAAAAAGGGTGAAGTGAGTCGAGTTCAAAAGGAGTCACAAACTGCCATTACATCTCTCCTGGCCAGTTATAATTCCACTATTCAGTTCTCTCTGACGTGAAACTACACACATAAAATATTTCCATATATATGTGCCTTTTTTTGTACGCGGCCAGCGAAANAGTCGTGAGTGAAAGGGAAAAAAGGGTGAAGTGAGTCGAGTTCAAAAGGAGTCACAAACTGCCATTACATCTCTCCTGGCCAGTTATAATTCCACTATTCAGTTCTCTCTGACGTGAAACTACACACATAAAATATTTCCATATATATGTGCCTTTTTTTGTACGCGGCCAGCGAAATAAAATTCTCATGCAAACTTCGTTCACAGGAAAAAAAAGCCAACCAAAAATTGTCTGTTACATTTTGTCCGAGAAAAAAAACTACATTCATGTATGTGCGTGTGTCTCCGTTTACTCAGAAGAGCTGGTTCTATTTTTTGGAGCTTTTTCTTTACAATTTTTTTTCTATTATACTGTATTTCGGTTGTCGGATTTTAAAAAAATATTTGCAACGGTGGATCTTCTTTTGCTAGTTCTTCTTCCTCAATTTTCCTTTTGAAAATAGTTGAAAAAAGGAGGAAAATGGTTGCCATGAATATGCCCGTGTCGCCGTCCTCCTTTTTACCTTTTTTTAGGTGGATATCTTTTTTGTTTTGACATGAATGTATTCCCCTTAAATTGGTTGAATGTCTCCATACGTCAGCGTGCTGAGTTTCGAATTTTACAGCATCGTTTACAGACTGACAACCATCCATTACTTCTTTTTGCCCATTCTAAAAAGAGACTTCTTCAGACTGACCGAGAAAGGGACATTCTCAATTTATCTTTTGCGTACTTTCATGACCATTTTCTCCATTTTTTTTGTTCAATTACTTACTTGAGTAGATAAACGAGCCCGTATGGCTACCTTATAAGATACATTCAGGTACTGAAACCTCACAGTGTCACCTCGCATCTTTTTTTTATTTCTCAGAACACAATTTTGACTTACTCCTTTCTTCATTTCAATTTTGAGTCAGGATACGTCTCCCTACTTTTCTATTACTTGTTACCTCGCCACTATTATTAAGGATGAACAAAAAGCATTGAAAGTCTCCCAAATGATGTCTAGATTGAATGATTCCAATGGTTCGTTTTTTGTCTTTTCATCCAATTCCTTCCTTCCTCAGAACTTCTCAATTTAATGTATAAAAATGACGGTGGCCCGTTGTCTTCAGTGTGCCTACATTACAGATGAACAATTTATTACTATATTTTTTTGTTTTGCACATTCCCTCTCCTCCACTATGTCTCCTTCCGTTCCAGAAAATCCCCTTGAGTGTCTGGAAGGGAGAATGAGAGAAGAGCTAAAACCGCATATTATGTGAAAGGGGTTATATTGTACAACTTAAGTAGTGCAAGCTGTTGAGGAAAAGTGGGAAAAGTAAAAGCCGTCTTCTTTCGTCTTTTCACTTCTGCTTCCGTGTAATATGTGGTGTGGTCATTTGGCCAAAGTAGTGGAACAATTCCCTGACATCCTGGTTACCTACTTTTGCTTATCCTTCCTCACTCCTATCCATACTTGCCCGACCTGAAAAAAAGGGAGTCATCCGAGCGATGCCTGGCATCGTTCTCCTCAACATTCCCTCTCGCGCCTTCCGCCTTACGTGAATTGAATTGTCCTCAGCATTCCTCATGGCAAAACGTACAAACATACTTGTTGTATTTTATTTATGTATTAGTAGTTTCCATATAAAGTTCGTTAGTTGTTTTATGTTATACCTGATGACAGCGTGGAACACGACCCCGAAAAAAAAGGAACCTCATGACAGGCAAAGAATGCACGTTGTAATGCGTCGTAGTAATAACAACAATGATAATATTACGTTGTGTGTTTTGGAATGTGGGCTAAAGAGGTAAAAGAGGATAAAAAGTGGTTGGCGGTGGCGGGCGTGTCGTGGTCGTGGTAGTGAAATGGAGACACGGATCACCGGCAAGATTAAAGTCGCTCATAATAATACATTGTGTGTGCACTTCTGTCACTTTCATTACATCACAGAGGAGAGCCACGCAAACATATACGTACGTACGTAGTACATGTTATCCCTGAAAAGGAGGAAGTAAGAACCCATCGTCCCACATTTAAACACGAAGTGCAAAATTTACAGAGACACACACGGAGAAACCGGAAAATGTGCAAACTTTTCGAGCATTCAGTCCCACCTTCCACTGTTTCATGATGACACATACACATATACTCCGCACAGCCACATAAAATGAAAAATTCCAAGATAAACAACAACCTAACTGGTGTACCGTTACAGCTTCAAAGGACGACAACAAACATTGACGGACCATTCCAGTACACCATTTTGTTCTACGTCTGAACACAACAAAAAATAACTCTCAGTCCATCTGTTTAGCTGTCTTCTTTTTTATAGAAATCTCCATGTATACAAGAAAATAAAGATGGAACTTTTTTTTACCAGTTCCAACAAATGACAAAAAAGGTTCTTTGTCGAGAATGATGTAGACATTTAATTACAGAGATAATGGAAGAGGTTTACAAACGCACACAAGGAAAACACTTACTTTGAGCCAGTTGTTTATTTTTTTGCTGTGGAGTTTTTTTTATCTGTGCAGAACCCGAGAAACAGTTGTGCATGCTTTATTGTGTTTCTTGTTTTATTTTTTTTGCTACATGTGCAAAAAAAACACCGATTTCATGTTAAGCTTTCGTTCCTTGTAATAATGGTTAGGAAAGCAGTGGATACATAGTAATTCTAGTGTGTAACACCGAGAAGCATTTTTTTGCTGTTATTTCACAAGTCAGTACATAATGTCTGTACTTTTTTTCATATTTATCTAGTGTGTATGCGTGTGTGTTTGTGTGTGGGAGCGGTGATTAAAAGAGAGTAAGGGATTCCTTGCTGTCAAAAACTAGGACGGGGTTTTTCTTTCTTTGCTTTTTCACTCTTTCCCATTCCATTTTCTTTCCTTGCTTTTTTTGCACATCCATTCCGTCTGCGAAATGTGTTCATTTGTAAGTATGTTGAGATATATGCGCAATGTAGGTGTTGTGTACAAGTAGGACGTATATATTTTGTGTATACTTATATGCAAGCCCTGTATTTTTGTGGTTGAAGGGAAAACAGGAGAAAGTGTAGAGAAGAAGGAAAATTACAGGGAAACGACCGTACTTAAGTGATCCTGAGATGATGGCAAGCTTTAGATGCTCCGAAGTCAGCAGCCTTAATGGTTTTGTTATACAGTGATTGTTGTACAAAAAACCTTGGAGAAATGAAGAAGGGGAAAGGACACAGACATACACACATACACACACGCTTTCCAAAGAGTGAGAGCGAAAGTCAGGCGAAACACAATGAATTCGAATAAATTCGATGGAGGCAGCAGATGACAATGGAAAATCGGGCTCCAGCTGTAGCCCAGAAAGTAATGTGAATATATCCATTTTACATGTGATATACTGAAATGTGTGTAGGAAGGAGAATGGCAGTTGTGCTAGTGGAATGTATCCAAGTAGCTTAAATACCAGGAGACTGATTGTCCTAGTCTGAAAGTGATAATATATTAATCTAATGGAACTGGTGCAGAACAGCAATATAACTTTTCCTTAGACACACAGAGACACAAGCCTGCTCACAATTTCCTTCATTCCAGTGCACACTCACAAAAACGGTGGAAAAATTTCACCCACTTAAAATCAACCGAAAAGCAGCCTAATAGAAAGGGAAAATTGGAATGGTGCCCCTGTAGCAATTCTCTGCATTTATTGCAAACTTGTACAAAAAAACAATCATTTGAACACCCCATTTTCCACAAACATTCATTTGTAATATATTCTATTCGAGGGAATATAGCATGAGCATGGATTTAAATAATACTAGATGCTTGTGTACATAATCAATTTAAATACCCAGCAGACAAGAAAAGTGTATAATGAATTACAGTCGATTGTTCGATTCAGAGTAATTTGTGACAAAAAAAGATGTGGCTGACCTAAAGTGTGTTTTTTTGAAAATAAATAAATGTTGGTTTCCACTAAAAAATATTGCAGACATGCATTCCAACAACTGGTCCATGTGCTCCACAAGCACACTTTCAGAAGGGGCAACTTTTTTTAGAGTCGGTGAAACATGCTATCAAGAACTACCTAAAGAAATGTTCACGTGTTTTACAAAAATAAAAGACCGTGCGTCTCTCCTCACAAATCTATTTCGCAAGTGATGGTTTTTATTGTGGTTTAAAGCGAAGGAGGCGAAGTAGGTACGATTCGTTTTCTTTCTTTTTTCAAATCTGTCCCACCATTTCGCCGAAAGACAATGCAATGAAGTTAATGGTCATTGTACATTAAAAGCAATCCCATATATCTTTATATCCACCATGTGCAAGCGTGCTCAATTGTGACCGGAGTGAATGAAACTCTCAAAAGAAGGGACACCAGATCACTGTTGTGTGACCAAAGATATATGATGACAGAATGACCTATATGCTGTGTGTAGGTCACACAACTTTTCCTTTCTCTTTTTTGTAAAAAAAAACCACACACACACACACACACACACATCTACTTGGTTTCATGTTCCCTTTAAAACTATCGTGTATAAGTATTATGTAAAAAAGGGAGAAAATAAGCCAGGATGACGGGAACAATCCACATAGAGTCCTGCTCTACATTCCTTTTCATGAACAGACTTGTTTCCCCAGCCTTGTGTAACTTTTGATTTTATTAAGTAATTCCTGCTCTCTTTCAAAGGGAGAAAGGAGGAAACCCTGACAATGCATAAAATGTACATATATTTGTGCTAACTTTTTTTCAGGTGGAGGGAGCAAGAGTTATGCCTGATTTCACTTTACTGTTTGAAACAACCATTCTTCTTCTTTTTTTAAGCAGCGAACTTTCTCAATGATATATGCATTTCCATTTAATCGTGCGTCTGTCTGCTCTCTGAAACGAAATTTTCTAAACTATTTTTTTAGAAGAATTTGTTTGCACTTATCAACATGCTATCTTTCCTAATGGTTATAATGGTATTTAATTATTATTATATCATTTAATCATTTTTTAAAATTACAACATTCAATGTGTGTCAAAAATATTGTTTACCTGGTCTACTGGGTACTTCGTGGGTATAAAGTTTCCTAGGGGAATTTTCTCACATAACATTCAATAACAAATTTCTGCGCAGAATAACGTCTGATAGCTAATTGCCCTGCGCAGTGATTAATTTACATTTTATGCCGCTGTATTCAATAACATCTGATCCTGTTGGGCTTATCTTGCTTGCGTAGTCAGTCAGTCAAATTTACTCCCACAACTTAGAACGACGCACTTAGCTCAATGATATTGTTATTATGTCGAAGAGTTAGGAAAGGTTGGTTGCGGCTTCCAAACGCCTAGTTTGCCGCCTCACCTTTTAGCTTTTTTCTTTGCTTTCAGGATGTGCTAGCATTTCACCATGTAAGACTGTATCTCTTTTCTTCCTCTATTGCAACTTTTTTTTCTCAGCTGCGCCACAAAAAGCATTTTTCAGCATTTCTTCATTCTATTGGCAACTTTGCAAAAAAAAAAGGTTTCGCAAGAAAGTTGTACCTATGCAGGTTAAGAAAATGAAGACAAAAGTGTAGGAGGTTTCGGGATTTGTGTCGGGCGGGAATAGAAGAAAGAAAGAAAGAAATAATAGACTTTTTTACCTATTCGAATATACTTATATTTCTCTGCTGAATAAAATTACTATTTTCTCCACTCATGTTAACTTACTTATCATACAAGAGCAGTAAACTCATCGGAAATGGTTTGGTTTGGAGTGGCTGGTAAACTACTCAAAATGGAGGTTGTCGAGAGCCATTTCAGATTTCACCACATTTAGGAGATGAGCAAAAAAAATTGTGATTTCCAATGGAAAGTTTTTTTCTTGCTCCATGCGAGCGTGTTATAAAATGTGTAAATTGGAATGTTATTGGTGAAGTAGTGAGCATCTAGTAGAAGCTTCTTATAATGTAATAGATTTTTCGCATAAAAATCCACCAAGATATGTTGTACCATGTAATTGAATTGAATCCATGTCGAGAGAAAATGGCAAAAACAGAAGACAAAGACGGAATCCGACTCTGTTCCACAATCCATCCAATTTTTTAATTCGTTGCGAGCACACTTTGTTTTTTGCAACCTTCCATAACAAATATTTCTTTTGTGCAATTTTGCCAATCGCTTCGAGCTCATTGTCAAACGGATTTGAGTGGGTAGCATCATTCTTTTTTTAAAAGAATAATATTTTTTTATTTGCTGTCACTCCAAATGGAAGTGGAATTGGTGATGGTGTTTGCGAGTTGTGCTGACACAGACTTCCCCACCAACAAGAACTCGTATGCATTTCATTAAAACAACTTTTTATTTCTCTTCAGTCAAAAAAGGCATAAAGGCCCTTTTTTCCCTTTTAACCAATTGTTTTTTTTCTACTACATTGTTCACCTCTGCAATAAGAAAGGAGGTAATAAGGCCAATTCCTCAGCAAACGAAGGGACAGAAAAGTGGAACATCGCGAGAGGAAAGCGACGAAAGAAAAGTTTGAACAAAAAAGAAGAACTGGAAGGGTAGAAAAATGGAAGTAGCAAATAAAGGTATAATTTTTTTTCGTCGAGAGGAAACCTAAGAGAATGGCAAGCAAGCAAAGTCGGTCAGAGCAGCTACTTTGCTGTAACTACTAACTACATCATGGAAATTATTGAAGCATGGGAAAGGAGAAGAAAAAAATCAGACTAACATACTTCCACCGTTCATAATGCCAGATATACAAGTGATCGTCATCATCGCTGAGATCAAGAGCCACTTTCCTGTTCACCTCCTTCTGAATACTTTCCTTTCTTTCCTGTTCTTTGTGGTTCTTCCTTTCCTTGTTTTTTTCTGAAGATACTTCTTTTTTTCTATTGAGTTGCAAAAATTATTTTCTCAAGTAGACTCGTCTACATTTGTGAAAACACTACTATGTACTTTAGCACTAGCTAAGGAAGAATTTCTCTCTATCTCTCTGGAAAACGTACATATTCGAAAAAAGGGAGAAAAGGTTAAGTTGACTCCATTCACATGACTAGACTGACTTACATGCATAATACCACTTACTTTTTTAAGTGATGATGACGACGATAAACAAAAAAAGGAGATTTCTCTTCTCCTTCTCTGCTCCTCTTCAGAAAACTCTCTGAAGTCAGACTTGAGACGCCAAAGCAGCGTCACTGCCACCACCTTAAGTTAAAGCCAGCATTATTTCGAGATTGGGTGGAGGTGATAAAAATGAGTTATTTGCAATCTTCTTTCGTCATGATAGGAAAACGTGATATTATTTCCTACGTCGTCTTCTTCCCAACCAAAAAAGAAACTTGCCCAGCTCCTTTTCTTCCTTGAGCTGCTGCTGCTGATGCTGCCATGTAGAGGAAAAAATAACATTGGCAAGAAATTAATGTCTCGCAAGAACAGAGAAAATAAAAGGAACGTACGTAAAGGGGAGAGAGACCACAAATCCAAGTGGATAATTGAGTTGAGAACACGTACATTGCATTCAACCATTCTACTTGAAAGAAAAGAAAAAAGTTCATTTTCTCTTTTCTCTCTCTCTCTTTTTTCTTTCCTCCTTATCCCACCATAAACCAACTTACTGACCAACCAACCGAACCACCCAACCAAGCAAAAAAGGCTCTTTAGAGAAGAAAAAATAATAATGTAAAAAAGGGCAAAAAAATGTATCCAGGAATATTCGTATATGCGGTTGCATCGTGGAAGTTCTTATTTTGGAAATGAACTCTCCAAACAAACAAAAAACGTAAGTTGATGAAATTGTGTTTCACAATGTGATTCGTTGACATTAATAAAGAGAAACGTGCCTATTACTGGCAAGAATTTATCTCTAATAATACATTACTCCTTTTTGTTAACCTCGAAGGCCACACACGACTGGAAGTCTACATCTCTTTTTTGTTTCTAAAAGGGAATTTTATTCTATCTAAATGTTTCCTTCTTATCACTCCTCGCCAAACACACGCTCTATTTCGTCGTTGAATTGTTGTTCCAAACATTAAAATTTTAGGAGAAAGCAAATAATTACTTTTAGAAACACAAGTATAAACAAGCACATTGTGTTTGTTCTTCATA
Source organism: Troglopedetes dispersus (assembly GCA_027744215.1). Lineage (NCBI taxonomy): Eukaryota > Metazoa > Arthropoda > Collembola > Entomobryomorpha > Paronellidae > Troglopedetes > Troglopedetes dispersus. Next base: position 3,198 of record JAHZNF010003973.1, on the reverse strand, counting down.
CTTCGAATGGAATGTATTAGGAATACAAATGAATAAATAAATAATCATAATCACACTCACTTAAACTCTAAACAAAACACGAAACGGTAGTTTCGCAAAAAAAAATTGTCACAATCTGCATTTCCTTAGTTATGAAATACATAGTTTTTACTGAACCTCGCGCAAAACAACACACACACACACACATACACACACTTTCCTTTAGTAGTGTGGTAAGAGACCATTTTGCACACTTGGCTTTCCCGCTTCCAACAGCCCAAGCAACCAAGTTCCTTTCTTTCTTCTCAGGACTCGTTTCTAACAAGGCATTCAAAGCCTAAAACAAGTGCTATTAGATATTTGGTACAGAATTAGGTTGGAGCTATGTTTCTGACTGGATATAGCGTTGACCACTCATATTTCATTTCATATTTTGCAAAAAATTGATAGCTCTTAAATTTCGAACAACATGCTTATAACTTATATCCAAGCTATTTTTGCATTGTATAAAGTGAGCAGAACACAAATACACAAAATGGTGTTTATACACAAAGATTTAGAAAAAAAATAAACAATTCATTTCAGTCAACTCACTTTGTCAGATTTCAGATAGAAATATACTATTTTTGCCATTATTTATTTATAATGGCAATAATATATATGTACACTAAAGTAGAAAAAAACTTATCTGGATAAGCTAATACCATGGCATTGTGGTGTACATTGCACAATTTTTAGGGTTGGCCTACCATGTTTTACTCACGGTTAAAGATAGCCTGATATTGATATCCATATTTCCTTTTCAACACAATTCTGTTTCAAAGCGTATTCTTGCTTAAAACCTTTTATAAAAAATACACGCATTTGTGTCCAACAAGCTGTACCATGCCGAGCTATTGCTGAATAGTAGAACCGTACATTTTTTACATTTAAAAAATGTATGTTACAAGCATTGTATGTATGACAAAACAAATTGGGAAGTAGGTGCGTGTGCCGATCCTGGCGCTAACATTTAAAAAGGAGAAGGAAGTCCACCATTCTAATCAGGAAAGGAAAAGCACAGCTTTTAAACATTCTCCAAACCACTTTCTCCGTACAGATTACAACAATTACAGGGGAAAAGCGGATCCTCGCTTACTACAACAGAACCAATGTCTCCGGATTCCTGCTCCCTTTCTTTCTATTGCAACGCTGTTCTGCTTCAAAACTGTCGGCCAGTAATTGTAGAGTGAGACGACTTTCGTTACACCAACCTACAAGAAAAGGAAGCGTACTCCTTTCCTTGTTTTGTGGGAGGACTGAAAAAAAAACCAGTGTGTACTCCTTTATTCAAAGTCGTGTACACAAAAGTCGAGATAAAAATGATTGAAAATGGAGGGACACGCCAATTTTGGATAAATCATTGAGCACAGTTTGTCCATATAGAATAGCACACAGCCAGCACGTTCATTTTTTTAAACTGAAGAAAAAGTTAAACACTTACAATATATATTTTCTTTTGCTAGCACGCCATTAAAGTGAAGCATCAAAAAAATGTTCTGAACTTCTAATGGGAGTATTATAGGTACGTAATAATAATAATAACCGTTGAGCCTCAAGGCTAAAAACATCAGCTCACTCACGTTTTCACCATTGTGCACACACACATAGAGACCCAAAACCAGCTCTCCTAAAATCTAACTACCGGGAACAGCTTTCTTCTGCTAATCTTGATTTCTAAATGCATAAATATAATGTTGCCATCTACCTACTTGCTATTTTTTTTGCACAAGTTGGTTAGATAAGTAGCTGCACACCAGACACGCTATACACTGAATTTTTAATAGGAGGAGGATATCATATTTATTTATTTTGACCCGTGCTCAACTATTTTCCATTCAGTTCAGGGATAACATGGTTGTCGCAGTGTGTACAGTTTTTTTTTCTTTTGCTTTTCTTGAAGAAGTGAAAGCCGGAAATATGAAGTCTACAGGTATAATAACCGTTGGGTAGACCTTGAACAGTGAAAAAAACGACGGTAATGTGAAAGTATCTACAGTTTGCTTGAAAGAGGAAATTAATGGTAGAGCGTGTTTTTCCTTGCTGGTGCCATGTACCCTCTCATCTGACCTGAGTGTGCGCGAGCTGTTTGGAATATCAATGTTTTTTTCTGTATCGATGTTCTCTCTCTCACTCTTATACTATAATTATTGCAGAAGACGTGCTCCCCGATAATACTTGTGATCACCATTTCTCAAATGTGTATACGGTAGTTTATTTTACAGCATTTCAAAATATTTGCAAGATGTTTATACCTATATTTTCATATCAAACCACTTTATTTAGGTTCTTGTATAAATCTTGCATTTGGAAACAGTTAAACACTGCCAAAAATAGACTTGCTAATTGATCGGCCTTATGTGAACACAAATATGAAGGCAGACTTTTGCCACATAATTACATTGTTGAGAGACATCATTTCTTATGGAACTGTCACCGTTGACATTGACGATCCTTCTGGTTTACACAGTAGCGAGGAGAATTCATGGACATATGTAGTTTGATTTATTACTTGCTAACAGCCAAGCTCATGAATAATATCTTCGTCATCTCGTTCCGCCGGAACCGCACAAAGTCCAACTTAATTCTTAACTGTCCACTTTCAAATGTTGGCGAAAATATGCATTATAAGTGTACTCCACCAGTTGTATGAGCAACCTTACCATACATATATAGTTTTGTATTCTCGTCAATAGGTAATGTGACAATCCTTTTAACAAGGTAGAGCACCTGAAGGCATTTCTCCTTGCTTTCATTTTATGAGCTTTCAAGCACACAGGTCATTCGAGCAGGCGGAAAAATGGAAAGTGAGAAGGATGTCATAGATCCTTCTCACTCCATTTTCGAAGTTGACTGACTCACGAGAAACCTCTGGCGAATTTAGTGGAGTTCGATCTGCTACATATTTTTTTACTTACAAAAACGCTGACTTCATTCCGTGTGTGTTTCTTTTCTAGATATCCACGCACACACACAAAAGATAACCCGTAGGAAAAACCGTTTTAGGCAATATCAACTGTTTGGTTCTGCTTTCAATTTATAAAATGAAATTCCTTATGTATTTTCCCCTTTTTTCCCAGTTTATCGTCAAGGATCTGATACGGTGCATGGAACACTGAAGTACCTGACCCAACAAGGAGAAAATATATGTGCACTTTTAACAACGTGCTTGAGTGCGAC
>JAHZNF010003972.1:0-11702 GCA_027744215.1 Troglopedetes dispersus | reverse complement strand
TACAAAGTGGGCACCAATACAATTTTTGGATCGGAATGCCTTAGGATTGTTGCATAATATTTAGACGTTTAGTACTCCATGACTTTTGTAACCAAAAGAATGTAGTTAGTGTACCATTTCTCATGTAAAGTTGGACTTACAGGAATAAATTTTGGTACGAAAACGAAAAAAATTGGAAGGAAAGAGTTCACACTTCAGATGTCAGATAGATTGCATTAATCAGGAGCCATTCGTGCCTTATCAAACTGGTTGAGGCACGAATACCAAAATTTTTTTTGGCAAACCCTAAATTTTGAAAATACATGCATGCCTTAATAGGAAGCTTTTGAATTTTGAAGCAAAAACAAAAACACATATTGTAGCGCTTTATTGGAGACGTATACTTTGATTTTATTACGTACTCTTCCAAATTCTGTTAGTCCTCCGTGCTCAGGTTTATGTCCTGGTCGTGCTGAATCAGCCCTGAAAAATAAGCATATCTCATTAACTTGACCACAATTTAAATACTAAAAATACACTGGATTCACAAAAAATTACGCAAAATTAACTAAAGATCTCAAAGTAGGCAAACTACTTCCAATGCAATGTCCGCCCTCTACAGCTATCAAACTCGCAATCTTTCCAGCCTTGTGAGCTCTTTCAATATCTTCAAGGTAAATATCCATCGTCACAAAATTGCATGCATCTTACTTTCGAAATAACCTTGAGTTTTATGAGTTCAAGTTACCATCAGCAGACAATGCAAGTGCCAAATGCTCAGGGTACTTCGCAATAAGCCTTCGTATCAGGTCAATCTGTTCCATCGTGATTTGTACTGCATTAAGGTTTTGCGCTTCGCATGGAGCATAAGCAACCCAAAACTGTTGAAAAATGAGATTTCTTTAATATCCAATCTGATTAGACATCCGGGGTAAAAATCCAAAAAAAAAAAAAAATGGTTTATACCTGAGCACCAACAAGACCACGACGAAGTCGAGGAAGATCTGTATGCGACCAGGCACTATTTGACCAGGGAATAGTCGCCCGTAGATCCGAGTTGAAATCGAATTCCAGTAGTTGTCCATGTAAGAACTTTCTTAAATTCCAGGGTAAGTCGTTGTGTCTACGAACAGTGTAATATAAGCATAATATACCTCCGTGTAGGATAGTTCATTCTTTCTTGTTGAATACTTGAACCGCATACATTGAGTATTATTTGAACATCTTGTTTACAACAAAATGTTTCAACACATCGATCGGCAGTGTGACAGTTTGAGCAACAATCTAAACCAAACTTATCAAGTTTCCAATAACATTATCCACGTGTGGGTAATTGGAAAGTAAGTAAGATGTCTCTATTTAATGTTTACGGTCGAGACTGAACTATTTTAATAAAAAAATTGTAGTCCGTCCACTTGACAGTTTTTTACAATTTTTAGACAACTTTTGTTAGTTGTAATCTTTCGGATTCATTTTTAAAAAATTCGTGTGGAATAAACATTAAGATTACTTCCCTTTTTTGAACAATTTCTCCTAACTTGGAAACCCACGAATATGTACTATGTCTACATACAAGCGATATGGGTAATCCTATACAAAATGGGTAAGTAATTTTTAAGATGCCTTTCAAAATGAATGAAGGACAAGGATATGCCTGCAACAGGACTAAAAATTTCTCTAGAAGTGCACAGTTCTATCTAGTAGCTGAAACTTCTGGAATCATTTATCTTGAATAAATGAAACAATACCCATAAAGAAAATTAAATCAATGTAGATACTTGAATTGGAAAGCGAAGCCAGTTCAAAGATAGCCGTAGCGGTTTTTAACCAAGCATCTCAACTGTTCTCAAACAATAGTCCAAGCAACGTTGATTTTACGATATTTACTCAAAATGGCAGACTCAGCTATCACCTAATCAAGTACGGAGAGTGGAACCCATGTAATTTTCCAGAAAAACTTTTTCTCCATGAAATTGGGACAACAAAAACGGGAAAGGATGTTGGACAGTCTTCACTTATTGTTTAAAAAAGAAATTGGAGATTGGTTGTCTTTACTATGCGATCACCAAACTTCAAGGGATGGTATATTGTGAGCAAATTCATCTGTGGGTGAACTGTCTCTCTTTGTCTACTTTGGAAATTTAGATAAAGAAAACTCATTTTATAGACAGGACAAATGGGAATAGCGAAGACAGCGTGTATGTACCAAAACATATGCATTCCGTATCTATTTTAAGTAATATAATTTGTTTAGTCGTAAACATCAAAGGAGGCCTGGACAATACACTAAAGACGTACACATTGTGCTTGGATAAGCCACATCCCTATAATACTGATACATAACAGCCTTATTCTAACTCTATTTGGAGTCAGGAAACAGTAAACGTAAGGAAAACTTGCAAAGATAACGAAAGAGTCTTGTAATGGCATTCTGGGAAAAAGATGACAAAACTTTGCATTTTTATATCCTCAAAACAATAGTAAAAAGAAGTTTTTTTTTTTAAAAAAGGAGGATCTTTCTTCTTCAACTTCTTTCATTTTTTTGCGACTTTTAATGTTCGTGTATCTTGTTCACAACAAGTTTTAGTGTTCGTGTAGTATGTATATTCCTGGAGATACTGACGAAATCTACAGGATTTTGTAATGTTTCTTCCAAAAGAAAGGAACTCCAAAAAAACACATGCTGTTCTGACAGTGCATGTGCTAGCCTTCTATTTGCATTGGTAATACTGCGAAACAGTCATACGGGCATTATAAATTGCAAGCATTTAGTTAAGAAAGCAAAAAGTAGGTTTTTTTCTTTTGGTAAGAAAGCCACCATGTATGTATATGTTACGCTAAAACTTGCACTTTCTTTTTCTTAGTTGTTCAAAGGGTTCATATTGCTCTTTATCTTCTCAATGCCACGAATCTTTTGCTAACACAAAACATTATAAACTGAAAGAAATGAAATCCCTTTTCGAATACTGATAAAAGGTGAAATCAATCATTGTGTGAGTTCATCCGGGAATACAATTTGAAGGAGAAAATTGTTGGAGCTATCCTCCTGCTGAAGAAATCATAAAATAATCGTCATCACTATTCGTTGGATCTTTATATTTAAAAACTTCTTGTTATAGACATGTGATTCCGATCAATAAAAGATTTAAAATGCGTTCTTGCAGCATTTCACTTTTATTAACGTTCTCTTATCCATTCTAGTCAAGCCACTAAGCCATTTATATTCTTATAACAAACAGGTAGCGACTTTCCCCTGATCTTAATCGCACATGTGAACAAGTTCATCAAAACCATTCTGGTTCTGGTGAAAAATAGCTTGCAAGTAAATTAAAATTTGTTACTATCCAAAATCCAAACACTTAGGTGCTATACATATATAATATATATATAAACTTAATCAGACTTAACGTGTATATTGCTTATTATTCACGCACAAAAAACAAGAACAAATTACGAATAATAACTTTCTATTTACCCTTACAGAAACGATTACATATCCAAAAACCCTATCCCTATCAACGCACGAGTGCGCTCACACAATTCTAAGCCATTTATATTCTTATAACAAAAAGGTAGCGACTTTCCCCTGATCTTAATCGCACATGTGAACAAGTTCATCAAAACCATTCTGGTTCTGGTGAAAAATAGCTTGCAAGTTAAATTAAAATTTGTTATCCAAAATCCAAACACTTAGGTGCTATACATATATAATGTATATATAAACTTAATCAGACTTAACGTATATATTGCTTATTATTTACGCACAAAAAACGAGAACAAATTACGAATAATAACTTTCTATTTACCCTTACAGAAACGATTACATATCCAAAAACCCTATCCCTATCAACGCACGAGTGCGCTCACACAATAAGCTGCTGTTAGTTCTTGCAGAAATCAAAATTAGAAAGGACTTCAAGGAAAAGATCATGAACAAAGAATCATAAAAGCAGGATATGACTACAGAAAAGAAACTTACACACAAAGCATTTGTGAGGTGGGAAATTCACACGCAGGGGAAAGCATTTGAGCCTAAACATGAAAACTGACTTTAGTGTGGCGTAATCCTTAGAAAATCTGTTCTTCCATCACCCTCTCATAACCATGATTCTGACTTACCTTTCAGTTTTTGCCCATTCACTTTTGTACGAGCAACTGTCATGCATAAATATGAGTCGGAAAGAAAGGGAAAAGTGAGATAACATGCACATACATTACCCGTCAATTAGAGGGCTTTCCTTCAGCAGCCTTTGAACGAGACGGTAAAGCTTCACTTCATCAGCTGAGGCAGACGTTGAAGCCGCCAACTCCTCGAAATCTGGATCTTTGACTATCCCACTTCCCTTTTTGCTACCACGACTTTTCTCGTCTAAATCTGCAAAGCTAGCAAAAGTCAATCTTGAGGAGGATTGGTTGAGCAGTTGACGGTGATGTTCGTCCACGTTATTATTGTTGTTCGAGGAGTAATGGTTGTGATAGAAAGACGACGAGTTTTCTGCGGAATCGATGCCTTCAGGAGCTCCTACAACTGTATTCTCGAATTCCGCCTCCTGAATGTCTCTATTCTCATCGTTTCCAGCCAGAGCAACTTCGCGGGCCTCCGGTTCTCCCACCCTCATCATCATCATCATCGTCTCCGCAGAAATGTCATCTTTCTCTTTCATGATCACATTAAAGGAAGAAGTAACAGAAGACGTAGTTGTAGTTGCGTGATGTTTCAAGTCCTCTTGCATTTTTATGTCGTTATTGCCATCCCTTAACTCGGATGATGGAGAAAGTTGTGAGACTTCTTGAATGCTCTCTTTGTCTCTACGTTCTCTTCCCTGCTCCTCTTGTCTCGAAGGAGAATCCGGTCCCTGCCTCTCCTCAAACTTTTCTTCAAGAATTCCCATATCCATCCCGGCGAATGCTCCGTCGGCTTGTACAGAAATGTCATTCCCGTTTACAAAGGTCTTTTGATAACTCTCAATGGCTTCTTCGTCGTCTCCTTCTTCCTGCACTTCTTGTTGTCGCGTAGTAAAAATTTTCTTTTTTACTCCCGTCCTCTTTGCTTCTCCCTTTTCGTCTGATAGGAGTAGTCTGTGGTATTCATCATAATGATTTTTTTCACTCCGTGTTCCGCCAACAGCACCACCGTCAGCCGAACCGACAACAGTTTTCGTTCCTGCATCAGTGTCATTTTTCAGGCTCCGTGTGTGTCTCACTCTGGCTTGGGTCTGTTTACTAAAATTTGTTGACGTATGAGTGGGAGTAGTAGTTGTCGCGGTAGAGGCAGAGGGATCAAAGGTTCTTGGTCTTGTTGTGGTTTTTGTCTCTTTCGAAGAAAATTCTCTCCCACCATCATCATTATTATCACTCATGCTTTTAACACTACTCTTCATACTCCTTTCCCCTGTCTCATTAGGGTCATCTAGAAGAATATTGTCTCCAGAAGAATTAGATGAATTTGTCTTTCCCTCCGATTTTTCTTCTTTCCTTCGCGGCAAGAAAAAAGGCTCAAGGCTGTAATGAGCCTGAGTCACTGTGGAAAAAGTGGTCGGTGAAGTGGTGCTGATGATACTAGTCTTGGTGGGATCCGGGTCCATTCGCAATAACTCTTTGTTTACTTTGCTCTTCCCTTCTGCGTGCTGTGGCTTTTGAAGAGGAGCTGAATGAGGAGGCAGTTTAAGTAACGAGCTGGGCTGAATGTTCACGATTAAAATTAAAAACAGAAATATTGTCATTGTCTTCATAATAGCTTCACTTTTTATTATACTGCTGTTGTTCCGGCTGCTCCTTCTTGTCGAGACAATTACACTTTGTCTCCAGAGAGTACCCATACTTTTCTCACGAGCTCGTCAACTTTTTTCCCCAAGATGATGATGGTGGAGATAGCACACAGCTTTTCTCAACTTCAACACACGACGATGTTGTAAAGCCTGAATATTTTTGAATAGAGACGCGGGAAAGTTATTGACAAAAAAGTCGTTAACCTTTTTTAGATTAAAATTGATACTTTAAATAACATCATATTATTCATAAATTTACGAGGAAAGTGGCGAAAACAATACTGCTTGCTTCCGCATATTTCTTTATTTATTCCGCAATACAAAACATGACAATGACTTGAAAATATTATCTTACCTCTTTTCAACAACCCTGTCACAGTCAAAATGTTCTTGTGGTTTGTACAGTGCTCTATACAACTTTCACCAACTTTCACCGGTTCCACTTTCTCCTGCTCCTCTTTTCGTCCGTATTGAAGAAAAAACCGTCACGCCGTCAGATCACTCAGGATCTGTCGTAATGACTAAAATCGGAAAGGCTTAAGACGTACCTAAACTCCCAAACTATTTTTTCCTTAGTTAGTCTCTCCCAATCTTTTATGTAAAGCAATAAAGGAAAGGTTATACTTTATTTGTTGTACAACTACAACTAGTTTGTTCGCCTTCTCCCTTTCCTTTGTTTGTTTTCGCTGGTCCTCCTCTTTGTTCTAACGTGGGAGAACGGAGAACAGACCCATTCCATCCATGATTTCAATGCAGAGGCGTTATGTAGATATATATGACCCAAAATACGTGATCCCGATTGGCACGGGAATTTCTATCGTCCCGGGAGAGACGTTTTTTAACGTATACCTCACACAGGAATACAGCTCGTTATTATAACAGCGATGACTAGGCCGTGAGCAAACACCTATTAGAAAAGTGGGAAAACCGTGTGACCGTCCGCAAAAACTCCTCTCTTGTGTCCCGGAACTACGGCCGAGTGAAAACAATGCATAAAATATACCGTGCACCACTGTGTATTCCTCTTCCACTTCCTCCTGAAGCCACTCAGTGAACAACTTTTCCTAAACTTTTGTACTACATTGTCGAAAATTGGAAGGGCCCACTCGTATATCCGGGAAAACGCGTGGTACTAAGGAATCACTAGACTAGGGCTAAAACCTAATACAAGTGAATAGATGGATAGATAACACTTTTGCAATTTGTATTAGACTATTTTCTGTGAAAAACACGTTCCAGATTAGCAGGAAGGATGCGCAAAATCTTGGCATTATTTTCAAGTCAACTGAGCATTCATTTAATGAGGAAAATGGAGAGAATGAGCAGGATGGAGATGGAGTCAAAGGAAGTGTGAGTTAAGTGAGGAGAGGAGAGAAGGTGAGGGATCGAGGTCTCAACTATTCTGACTGGTGATATTATTACACGGCCAAAGCATCAAGAGAGAGTATCCTTATTATTCCTCGCGAGAGGGTTGTGTCCTTATCAAGCTCGCCTCTTCTGGTACTGTTATTATTGCCACATTTCTAATAAGACGAAATACAGCACTGCGGCTCTTTTTTATGTGGCTTCTAAGAAATTTAAACAATATCCTGCCGCTACAATTTACTGCTCCTAACCCAAAATAAAAAATCACGCACCACACCACCACCAACAACAAAGAAAGCAAACACCAACACTTTGTCCGTGTGAAAGTAAGTAGTATCCTGCTTATTTGTTATTCTGCTCTATCAGGTCCGGTCAACTCATTCTTCTCCAGAATAACTTCCCTGCTACACAGCTCCTACTCGACAAGAAATTTAAAATGAGCGGGGGACCGCGTCGTGGAAAACAGAAAAGCCAAAATGATTTTCCCTTTTCACTCTCATCGGAAAATCTAGCAGAATATAAAAAATCTAGTCTACCAGTCTAGTCTAAAAACCGTAGCTATGTTGGCCATATGCAATGATCTGATTGGCTATTAAATTCCCACCTGAATGCGGCTTTTCCTGCCGCGAGGTTAAAATATTGTAGGGATAAGCACCAGATCAGGAAAACGACAGGTAAAAACGTTGTCTTGTCTCACCAACACTTGAGAAACGAACTAAAAAAAACTTCTCTGAACTTACTTTTTAAAACTTGACTGGCATTGAGTGGAAGAGCTTCTCTCCACTTCACCCACGTCTTTTATTAGCTACGCGTATTTTTCGCCTATTGTTGTACGTTTGTGAGCGCAGCGCAGTACAGAACAGCGGAGATGTCTTCTGCGGTGGACTACTTTTGATTTCAGGGGTTGGATTGAATGATTATGTCATCTTCCATTTGCAGTTTGCTACTGACAGAGATCTCTTGAGTTGTAGAGTGTCGACAAAGATTCTTCCTTCAGTAAAGTTTACATCGAGAGGATGCCAAAATTGAAATGTGTGGCGGTAAAGTATGGCGAGGTATTGAATAAACCGGAAACAAATACGATAAAAAGCTAGTTTACGTTTTCGTTAATACTTACAATGCTTGAGAGAGAGAGAGAGAGCAAAGAATGAGATGCGAGGTTTTCCTTTCACCTTTGACTTAAGAAGTTAGGTAACAAATGGTGATGAAGTGATTGGTCCTTCTATTCTGTCTATTTTATTATTCTCTCTATGATCCTGTTACGCTTTCACTTGCTTGTTCACGGTCCCACAAACCATCTTTGTATTCTCGTGATCGTCTTTCTTCCTGTTTTCCTTTGTTGATAAGGAAAGGATGATGATGATGCCAATCACGATGTTGTTGATGTTAGTGACTGCAAAGAACAGAGAGGTGTGCTAAAACCAATCGGTCTCTTCTTCCATGTAAATTATTAAAACATTGCTGGAGCTTTCAAGAAACTCAATTGGAGCTTAACTTCACACAGGAAATGGAAACTATTATGTCGTAGGTGTGTCCATTGTTTTCTAATTCGCTTTTTGATGTTGTTGGGTCGCTGTCCTTATATGAAATACGCTAATGGCTTGTTACCTGCCTTTGTTTTCAGTATCGAAAAGTGAACCGGATGCGAGATTCAAGGGAAAAATTACCGGATGTGTACGACACCAACCAGGCGCCCACGAATGGATACCAAACCCTAAAATATGAGGTAAGGTATAGTGTGATGCAATGAAACCTGACTGAGATTACATAGATATGACGCCTCTGCTTTTTCCTTAACCAGCCTTTTACACTTGTTTAAAAAGTCTGACGTTTTTTGTTGTTATTTTTGTGTGCTCCATTTGTGTGCGGTGTAGTCTCTTTCGGCTATTAAAACCGGATGGTGTTATAGGTTAGGAAATAGAGTTGTAGGCACCATATGCTCTAAATAGAAGAGGAGAAAGTAAATGCAAAAATGTTCAACTTGGGACACTACAAACTGTTTTTATCTATTCCAAACTGACAACAATATCAACAAAAAATAGGGATAGATTTGGATACCGACTGAACATGGTTTTATCAAGGTGTGTGTGCGTGTTTTATGGGAAACTAACAAAGCAACTGGATGTGAACCTTTTCCGGGGTTGTTATTGCGTTCCAGTAACGATGACTTTTCTATCTACACTTAGGCGCGTTAGGCCTGTATTATATGAGCAGGTGTGCATGAGTAAATGAGGAAAAGGGAATGTGAATGAATGGGAGAGTGAAACCATCGGGTAATTTTTTTGTTTTTATGTGCTCCGTAGAGAGACAATGAAAAGAATAAGTCCACTTAAATGCGTATGCACACATACACAATGTATGCCTACCGATCAGAGATTGTCATCCTGCAATTTTCGGATATAAGATAAAGATTATGGATAGTGGCAATGGGAGGGTGCAGGATAAAAAAGATAAGGATGATTTCATCCTTATCTGACATTCAAAGCATGAGGATGATTTGTACATTCATCCGTGTCCGAATGTAAGGATCCAATATGAAGGATGATTCATCCTGGGGTTACGGATGAATTCATAAAAATTCATTCACATCCTTCATTCGAAAGCAAAAGGATGACAATCTCTGCTACCGATACAGGTTTTGCTTCCTTGCTGGTGAGCAGAGGAACTGAGTTGAGAAGAGGATGTTCAACCCTTTGTGCACCTTATTTGGCTCTCCAGGTAAATACTTTTTTCTCTCGTTTTTGCTTCCACCTCATATCCTGTTTGTGTAAAAGATGTCCTATAATTGTTTACTGGAGGATGAGGAGAAAAGAGGAGTGTGATGCTAAACGTGAAACGTGATGTGCTGTGATGGGTTTACTGGATAGCAATTCACAGAAACGGAAACAGCCAAATAGAATAATAGATCCGAAAGCAATGTTAGATGATATACGTATTAAATGATACAATCCTACAATATTGTAAGTAGTTGGCCTACCTTACTCTGATGTGGTCAGTTTCTCTCCGGTGGAAAAAAAGAACTACTTTTTCACGTTTTATTTCTTTTATCTTCGCTCACTCCCGCTCAATAATATTGGCATATCTCTTTTTTTCTGTTTCCCATCAGTCCTTTTTCGTTTGGCTCGATGTTCTGTCAGTTTCCCTCTGTCTGCAGATCCACTCCACTTTCCTTCTTTCTCCATCAACTGGATGGGACGAAATGAATGAGAGCACGATGAGAACTAAATTTTTAATGATTTGATCTTTGATTCATCTCGGACACCAGCATTACTTTTATGACCACAGCATTTTCTCTCACTTCTGCGAATAGCTAATGGGCTACATGGTCTCTCCTCCTCATCCATACCGTCAATCTTCGAGAAGCTTGGTCTTACTCCTTCTTGGTTTGTTTTTTTTGCTACAAACTTACATAATGGTGCGCATTTCCACCTTTAAAAGCATTTCTTCCTTTTGAACGTTAGAAATGGGAAAGGTACCCGCCTTCGTTTCCTTAAAGGAAAGGGAGAAAAGAAAAGGTGTTGGTTGACGACGTTCTTTGTACAGGTTGGTCTATGCTCCCACTTTCGCCTCTTTTTTAGTTGATACCTGACTAAAGATCTATGGAGTGGAAGAGGAGAAGCGAGACACGTACATAATGTGCTTTTTTTGGAGAGAAAAAGAAGCGAGATTAATGGCGAGTAAAGCGTGCTTCCAGAGATTTTTCTCACTTCCTTTCATTACGGGAAATAAAGCACAATCCGTCAACTATATTTGTGAATAGTTTTATAATGCCAAACTCCACTTTAATGCTCAAATTTTTTTCCGATAAACATGGGACAGAGTGAACTCTTATTTGATTCATTAACACGGAGTATTATTGCGACATAAATACACGCTAGATGATATGTAAAATATGTGCTAATTTAACATATTTTTCAAGGAGTATGAAATAAAGAGAGCAAAACTGGTTTTCTTATGGGTTGCAAGGAGTAAAGCAAAGTTAACTGATATGACGGAAGAAAGGCGTGTCGTCTAAAGGAAGACCGCATATCCAGGAAAACTTGTTACAAACTTTCCTCTGTGTTTTATTTTAAACACGCGAAAGGAAAACCGCAGGCTTAGCAATAAACAAAAACCAAAAGGTTAGTGCATAAGCATTATCCCGTAACTGTAACCGTTCCGCCATGCTATTAATTTATACACGGAAAGTACCTGTTTGTGGTGCACTTAAGCCTTCCTTCCAGAGAAGATATAGGCACCCCACATCACAAAATTGTAAGAATTTTACTAAAATTGCTTCTTTTGCGAAACCATGATAAGTGTGAAAATTGGCATAATGGTCAGGGGAACATCACTCACCAATTTGAAATATTATACCTTACTTAGCTTAACACCTCGAGTCGCGGGTGAAAGTAGCTCACATGACAAGTTTTCAAAATTCCCATTGCGCAAATATTGCAAATTTGGGGGTGCAAGTAGAGCGATGTGTCCCTGATCAATGTATATGCCAATTTTCAAATTTATGTCTTTTTCGTGGTTTCGAAGTAGGAGCAGTTTTGTAAAATTCTTACAATTTGGTGATGTAGGTTGTACTACCATCTCTGACAAGAA
>JAHZNF010003971.1:0-27723 GCA_027744215.1 Troglopedetes dispersus | reverse complement strand
AAACCGGCCTGCCTGCCAGACATTATTAGTAAGTTGACTACTTATTAATTAGTTTGTGGTGCGATTATATGTTCTGACAATCATTATAATGATGCATTATTACGGTATGATTAATAGGAAGTATAAAATCTCTGGCGCATTGAACTTCTAAGGGGACCCTTATATCATGACTTAAAATGGACAAAATATTTTAATTTGGGGCCCTATGTAAACGTTTAAATAAATATAAACATGTATTCCACAATCTAATTCCAGCAACGACATGTAATGCAAAGTGTGGGAATACCAAGGCAGGGTGGCATCATTACAATGAGGTGCCCATTTATCTAAGGAATTAGCTTTTCAAACTTTTTTTTCGTGGCATTTTCAACTTTTCAACATTTCACTATCTAGTCTAAACCATAATTTTGAAGATAACTTTGTTTAACTTAAGTTTTTGTACCGTCGGCCGTCGGCGGAAGAAAGTTTTGAAGGTCATTAGAGTGAACAAGTGAATATGAAATGTGAAGGGTTGCTGAATTGAGGACTATGTTGTCGTGAGTAATGATGATGTCGAGCAATATTATGCTGTGTGCATCCAGCTGCGCAACTTGTTGCGAGACTGATCATCATCATTATTAATTTATCTGCAGTGTCACCACAGCCAGCAACAAAAAGCATGGCAAATTAACTCTTTAAAATTCCCCAGTCCTGTCGCACGTGTGTTCCGTTTTGTTTTTCCTACAAGTTGATCCACTGCATCATTTTTAAATCTGTTTCAAGAACATTTCGCTCCATTTGCAGAAAATATGGTGATAATATTTTGCAAATTCGCCACTCCCCATACGTCAAACAAAACGTTTACACTCATGTATATATATTTTAAAAGACATGCATTCGCCTGCTTAAAAGCTTGTTTCTAGTGAAAGTGGTGTTCCTAATATAAACTTCACAGCTTGATTCAACATTTCCATGCATTTGCCAAAATCTTGTGAGATGTTGAAGAATATTACAAATAGCAGCAATGTTCCAACCTACACACTTCAGCAGATCAGCTTTCTAGCGTACGAACAAAAAATAGATAACTTTTAATGCAACAAGTGCTTCTTCTTGTTTTCTGCTCGTGGAACATTCGCCAAAAAAAGCTAGTATCAGCACTCGGTTTTTTTTGCTCGGGTGATACTGACATGCGTCGCAGAACTACATGTATCCATCAATTGTTTTGAATGAACTGGCTGTTGGGAACACAGTCATTTGAAAGTAATTCTGTCAGAGGAACACATGCTACCTCATTCCTACTTGTCACCATTAAAATAACTACATAAAAGTAGTATACCAATTGGCGTGGTTATATGGGATGTCAGAGCAACACATCTTTTTATTATTGCTACATAGAAAAAAATACTACGTGTGCTCCTCAAAGCCCACGCGACGGGCAGAGTATATTCTGGAACATAGGGCAAATATTATATCCGTATGTGCTCCGGAAGAGTTAAAGTAGTTTCCTTCTTGAAACAAAATTGAAAGTAGTCAATCAACTGGCTGTCGTTCTTGTTCGCCAGCACGGTAGCTTTAGTTTTTGTATGAATATTTTTTTCCAGCAAAATTCTCGCACGAGGCAAGGCAAAACCATTATTCTCGAACATCGTCAAAAGACACATTGTTTTTTTCTGTTGGGTTTGTTTTGTTGCACAAAGACTCACCACAAATATCTAAACTATCTATTCACCCAATCCATCCATCCCACCTTGCTCCGGAAGAGTTAAAGTAGTTTCCTTCTTGAAACAAAATTGAAAGTAGTCAATCAACTGGCTGTCGTTCTTGTTCGCCAGCACGGTAGCTTTAGTTTTTGTATGAACATTTTTTTTCCAGCAAAATTCTCGCACGAGGCAAGGCAAAACCATTATTCTCGAACATCGTCAAACGACACATTGTTTTTTCTGTTGGGTTTGTTTTGTTGCACAAAGACTCACCACAAATATCTAAACTATCTATTCACCCAATCCATCCATCCCACCCGCAGGAATGTGGCAACAAAAAGAGTGCTAATGTTGCATAAAAGGGAGACAAGAGGAATATTATGACAGGACAAGTACAACACCTAAGTAGAATGAACATTAATGTTATGTGCGCAAAAATAAGAGTAATAGAGATAACATCCTGCCATGAAAACTTTCTTTCTGAGTTCCCCTAAGCCTCCTTGATTACTTACGCAACAGTATGCTTGGCTATATTCATATACTCTGCAGTATTCTGCGGAGAAGAGGTGCATAATAATGTGTGAAAACGCTTTGGGAGCTGTGCGACAACGACGTGAGTGCCACGCTGTCTTTTTGCTTGAGTCAAGCCAGTACAACACACAACAGAAAAAAAACCCACAATATGGATCAGGGTCTTGACACATTTATTATTACTTGTGGTGCTGATGTCGGGAGAAGTGTCTGAGCTGATAAGAATTTACAATATATCAGGAGAATAGCGAGAGTGAGGAGCTGCGACGCGAGAACGGCAACAGCACACAACAGTTTGCTTCTCCCGTTTGAATCATCAAGTAAAAACAGTTATTGAATTCTCAGGCGAAAAAAAATGTGACACAGCACACACGACACCCTGTCTTTTCTGACCGACCTGCACGTTCCTTGCAGTGACAAAGATGTGCTCCGGAATACAGGAGGTGGCCAGAAAAATATGTTTGCTTAATATGTAAAGTATTAGTAGGTTCGTCCTGGCAGAAGGAATCTACCAGGTTCGCCTTGTAATCTAATCTGCACGACATGGAGTCAAGCTCATCATTTTCTGGGGCGTAATAAGATATCTTCAAAAAATTTTGCAATGTTGCAAGGTATACAATGTTACCTCACTTAATACCGGTCAGATGGGAAGAGCGCTCAGTAGGTTTTTCCAAAAGGAAAAAGTTAGTAATGCAAGATAACGGTCCATTATTAGAATAGATTGTAGTATCAGGGAAATGGGAGTAGCACGAGTAGGAAAACACTTGAAACGGGTTTTGAAAGTAACTTTTTTTGAAACAGAAGATATTACACTTTTTTTTAGAGTAGCGTGCTCCTATCGGATTGAAGTTAGTTGTGTGCGAGGCAGGAAGTTTTTGTGGAACTGGCTTTGGTTTACATACAAAACAACTTAGAGAGTGTTTTTTAAATTTTGAAATATGAGGCGGCTCCTCCACAGGGATGAATAAAGGGAAAAGTGCGGGGAAAACAATTTAAAATGGAAATGGTGAAAAATTCTAGATTCAAAAAGTAACTGTGAGGTATAAAGATTGAAGATGTTCAATCTCCATGATGGTATTCGACTTGGATGGTATTTCACTTGGGAAGAATTTCCCGATTGCAGGTGGGTTGAGAGTTGGCGCAATTGGCCCTCATCACCTGCAATATGAAACTTTTCGGAAAAAAGAGAAAAATGTAAAGGTGGAAGTTGCCGATAGAAATTTTTAGTTTTACTTCCCTCGGCTTTGTTTGTCTTTTTTTGTTTGT
The DNA here is from genome assembly GCA_027744215.1 of Troglopedetes dispersus. Lineage (NCBI taxonomy): Eukaryota > Metazoa > Arthropoda > Collembola > Entomobryomorpha > Paronellidae > Troglopedetes > Troglopedetes dispersus. The sequence goes on along the minus strand of JAHZNF010003971.1, from coordinate 24,247 downwards.
TCCCATTGTTTACTTCGTTTTAACCTGATTATTTTCCGGTTTAATGGAAAGTATGCAGATCCTGTGTGTATGACTCTCGATAACTTTAAACAAGAAATATTCCGTTCATATCAGACTCGTCATTGGAAAGTTTTTCTTCTTTCCAACGCTTCAAAGAAAAGGAAACTTTTGAGGTAGTTATTTTTATTTCCTCGTTTTGAGCTAGTTCACTTTCTTTGTAATCACTTGAAATTGAAATTTTAAATGGTTAATGGAATTTTTCAGTCTTCACTTGAAATCGCATCAATGCGGCTTTCCTACAATTCTTGTGAAGTTTCCTAAACCCAAATAACAAGGCATTCAAGCCAGCATTGGATAGAAAAAATCAATCTTTTTTATGATTGGTTCTTAAGGGACTTGCCTGTCGAACTTTTTGCATTCATTGGTTTTGTGTAGCATCTTTGTGAAAAGTAGCTGGGACAAAAAAATTATACCAAGAAGTGGAGTAATTATTCACTGCGTCAGATGAAATAATGATATTTCATCGAAATGGTTTGCTGATTTAAACCCACGTACTTCATTGGAAGGCATACAAAGTTTGACAAAAGTAATTGATTTTTTACCGCGTAACGAACATTAATCGATTATCAAAATCGTGAACAAATATTGTTTTAAAACGTCTCAGGTTCAAAGGTGTTGTTTTCATGTAAAACCGGTGATGATGGAGATGAACCGTGTTTCATAAACAGTCCAATAATTTCCCTTACGGACTGATCAATGCCACAAAATTCCCCTGTCGGGATAAATATTTGGGAATCGGACGTATATCTTTTCTTCTGTAATGATGTGCTGACAGGATACAGCACAGCAGAGTATTTCCTTCCGATAAATCGAATCTTGGGTATTTGCCGTTTTAGAAAATTTATGGGGGTGTGGGCACAGCCAAAATGACCGAAATCAAAGTAAACCTACCAGACTGCGCGCGGTTTCCATTCACTTTCTTTTCTGAAGAATCGCTAAGACAGCTTGTCGCTTGAACAAAATCTTGTAGTAAACTTTGATGATGAGTTGCAAATAGCGAATAGCAATTGCGGTTTCAATTTATGCCAGTTTGAAATTGTTTCTGAAAGGAACTCATGAAACTTTAATAATCTAGATTACTTTCTCATTTTTTAAGGAACAATTTGTTCTCGATAAGCAAGGAGATTGTTGCTTGTATGTTACTCTAACATTATTTGTAACAACATCCACAACGAAGCGCAATCGAGATTTTTTTTTATTAACCCGTTTTATTCGAGAAATAAATGTGGATTGAATCAGATAATAATCACACACTGTATACAACCATGGTGATCACATGTAGCTTAACAGATGTCAAAGTAAAGTAGTTTACCGAATTTATGTTATTTCTGGTGCAGATTCAATGACCTGATTTTCATTTTCAAAAATAGTGCAAAGATAATTGTTGTGCTTTCTTTGGAAGCACTCTAAATGCAAGCTAAATATAAAATTTATAGCGCACACGATACGCAGCCAGTTTGTTATAAATATAAAAACTGTCTCCTGGGTAATGTACTGCTCCATTCTGCAGGAAGAAAAATAGGTTACATAGACTAGGTTGCACTTTCAGGTCTTCATAAATACACTCATCTTTCCCATCAGTGTACACCCAGCAAGATTTCTTCATGCAATAAATTTCCCATAGTGCAATTATTATTTCACTTGCTGTCAAAATCATTTTCAAGTCTCACAAGTTAATAAATCCATTCCTTTGCTTGAAACGCAGCATGTTGTGCATATATTTTCTTGTGGATTTTTATGAGTTTACTTTGCATATCTTACATGTGCACTTTTCACAACAAGAGAGTTCATTTATATCCCTCTATCAAATATGAAGTCAGGAGCAGTCAGTTGAAGTATTTTAATTCCGTTATAAATATATTTTGAACACGTGGAAGCTTCTGAAATAGAAGAGGCATGAGTTCCTCATGAATTCACAAGTGCGACCATTCTTGGCAGTTTAGACTGCAGCTTCCGCTTCTTCGATCTGCAACACATGATTTTCTTTAAACATGAAATGAATTTTGAGCCACTGCGATTTTTCCGACTTCCGCTTAAATCTGAAAGTAAGTGGCATCGTAGGCAAATAATTATGGGAATTGCCGCCTTGCAGCTGCTTTTACCAATACAATTGACACAGCGTTCGTTCACCGAACGGATTATGACTCTCCAAAATCGTTGTGACGTCAATAAAACATCTTCTCTTTGCATTGTTATTGTAAGTAGATAAGAGAGTACACCTACAAAAAATTGACTTAAGTCGCTTAACTTATTTTAAACTTTGCAAAAAAGTGTATTCCATTAGTTTCTTGCTTGTTATTGAGCAGCACTCGAAAGTGTCAATTCATAGTTTTACCAGAATTGGGAAGCTTTTAGGAAAAAAAAAGTTTATTAAAGGTTGCTTTAACTTGACTCTGGGTGTGCATTATAGGTATTTTTTCAGGCATTTCATGAAAACAACGAACCAATAGACAACTACCAATTTTTATGGTATTAAAGTCGTTCCCATTTACCCACTTGTTTTCGCCTCCATCTATTTCACAGAGAGAATGGACAAAGCAAACAGCAGCAGCAGTAATAACGATAAGCCCGGCACGCCACATTTTAATGGTGTATTTAATCCAATTGGTATAGATGAGGAAGAAATCGTGTTGGCGATCTATACTACATAAATTTCTTAATTCTTGTGTCCAAGAATACTTTTAACGACCCAATTTACAATAAACCCAAAAAAATCTTGTAACACAAGTACTCCACACATTCTAAAATATCAGAAAGATGGACAGACGCACAATAAACGAGCATTATGAAACACATACCTACTATCTTGAAAGTATTTGTTCCGAGTAAACCGAGTAGTCAAAATAAACAAAAGTTGCAGAGGTAAACACAACGTGATATTGTATTCATAACAATACAGAGAACATTCACAGTTCCACCGAGGAGCCGTCCCCCCTTTAGTACAAAGACGAAAAGACCTGTTTTCTTTTGTGATGACTGCACCACTTTACTCTCCAACTTTACATGGACAATCGTATAATAAATAAATGTCAATAATAATCATGATAATAACAATAATTTGAGCCTGTGTACGATACACTCAACATATCGACGGAGGGTTTGAGTTTGGGGAAAGTGTCTCAGGGAAAAAAAACTCATCGACATCATAATATGCACACACGTAAGAATTCCAGTGCGCTCATTTATGCTCACCAATTCAGTTGGATGTGCTAGACTGCCCCAGTGAGATATTCACATGTGTTATCTATTCCCAAGCAATGAACTTTTACCCCAAATGCAACGTATTGGCCATGCCGTAATCATCAAACATGCTTTCACAGAAAATGGATGGAAATGGGTATGCAGAAAAAAGGAAATAATCATGAAAATGTTCATAAAACTTGACAGTTTGTAATAAGCAAGTTGACAGTAAAAGTCAATGAACACAGTTTTCATAATATGAGAGAAGAGACTCTGTATTTTTTTAGGGAAGCCGTATGGAATAATATTTTATTTCTGGGGTGTGCTGTAGTTATAACTTCTTCTTCTCATGAAATCCACAGCCGTCTTCATAAATTTAACCGGCAATCATAATAAACAACACATGGATATCTTTTGAATGCATAATGGAAGAGAGTATGCACACACTACAAAAATATATATACAATGTGTGCACAAATATACACATATTCTTCCTCTAACACATTCCTTGCTCACTTTTGCCCCATCAACTCCTTTCGATACTATTGATTGCCAATTTTATTCATTTGCGTGTCGACTTGACTGTAAGTCTATTTTGAAATTGATATGGACGTGTTGGCAGCAACAGCAGTGCAGTTGCTACATAGAAGAAGAGAGAGAAAAATTGAGTAGAGGGAAAGGTAAATAAGAACACATATTGCAAGTTAATATATGCATTCAATTGTATGTTCTTACGCTGGTACACTTTCCAGTTTAAGTAAAGACCTCTGCCTTTCTTATCATTTGCACATGGAAAGCTCTTTTCACTCCTAAAACATTCAGGAAACATGGTAGACTACAGAGCAATCAATCGACTAGGAAGAGGACCAGGAAAAAGTACAACACCCTGCTGCTGGAGAAGTGAAGGGCAAGGGTAATAATAAATAAACCTAGTAATGTTAACTGTATAAATCATCGAACGCTAACACTAGGAAAACAAAACTCGAAGGCATGCTAAGTAAAATGTTTAGGAACCGATTGACAAAAAGAAGACAAACTTACACCTTGAAAGTACCTTTTCGTTGTCTATTTTTTGCAAGAAATGTAGTAGAAATGGCAACTCATGGTCTCAAAATACCCTTTCGGTTCTGAGTTATAGCATTCAAATTCGTAAAACTTGTGAATTTCCTTATTTTAACAGCTGAACATTGCCTAAACTATCTGTGCTTTTGCGAGACAGATCCTTGAAATTTCTTTGTTATTATCAAAATCAAATCGTCATAATACGAGCAGACAGACACACAGCTAAAGTGAAACCATGTATCACGGAACATTGCTATGCTGGATGCTAAATTTGGTTATAACAATGCAATCATCGGCGGAAATAAACACATCAGAAAATCCCTCCTGTCTGAATTCTTGTCTCACCCATATTTCATGTAGATGTTTCGTACACTTACTACTATACTACCATAATACGGAACAGGGTTTTTTTTACTGAATCCCTTTTTGGCCTCTGTGCAGAATATTACATTTTATTCCTACGAATTCCATTCTTGAAACAAGCCACTGTGCAGCGGGTAGCGGGTATCAAATAATCATATGCACTTTTATATATTTTTTTTTCGCTACTACTGTGTAACAGCTCCAGTTTTCCACTTGCATACGTCGTATAGGTAGTTTTCTTTCCTGAAATGTTTTGCAGAATTGAAGATATGGTCAAATAGCGTTATTAGCAATGACGGGGGCATTCCTTTTTCCCGGTGCGTTCCATTGTAATCGCCTCCATAATACAATTTTGTTGCCTTTTCCTTCATAATAGAGACGATCGGAGACTACCACCGAGATGCATAGCAGAGTGCATAAATAATGCTGGAAGGAAATAATTCAACATTGTTATTTCAATATTCTGCACAGTATGTAATAAATGGGGCAACGAAAACATTTCTTGCCCTGATGCTGCTCGTTGATAAGCAAAAGCAAACACGTCCATAGTAGAATAATGGGAAAGCGTGTAGGCAAGTGCTTGTCCACTTCTAAAATCAAAAGGAGAAAATCAGTTCATATCGAAAAAAATCTTTAGTCCACGCTAAATATCATAATAGGGCTTTTTAGGTTGCGTTATCAACAACCGCGTAACCAAATAATGGTTGCTTATGTATGGACGCTGTGTCAAATGTACATAGATAGTACACTGTGACTATGGGTCTGTGCATTAATCAGGTAGTCCTATTTACTTCCAGGCAATGTCGGTGCAATGAGGCTCAAATATCTCATTGACCAAGAGTGACAGTTTAGGACACATACCTAGTCAGGTACTTGCTACTTCCTTGTCGCCATCGGACAAACTGGTCTTGAATTATTACACACCTTTTCAGACTCTTCATACCTTCCTGTTGGGGTTTTCAAACCCAGGAGAAGAGCCAAGTAGTCAAAATTATGGTGTATAAAATTTCACATGCGAAGGAAAGTGTGCCAGTGGGCTTTCTCCAAAAACAAATGTCAACAATCCACCGTCCCCGACTTTTACCAATCCAGTTGTCTTGCAATGCAAGTGTCTTAATAAACGGAAGTATCGTAGCAATGCTTTCAAGATCCCGGTATTATGTTCATGGAGGACAGGTAAGCATACAAAACTGACAGATGGACATCATGATTCGGAGAAACATTTCTTCTCCTTCACTGGATAAATAATGAATTATCACCAGTGTTGTTCTACCTATGCTTATCCATAACATTTCTAGGTTAGAGAGAGAGGGAGAGTGGCGTCCTGTCCCCGTGCTGGCTATACATTATTCTAAAAAAAGACAAGGAAAGTACATTGAGATGTTTTGGAACACTACTAGCGATGAACCTGGAGGAGCTTGCATTGCCTACCATTTATCACTTTTATGCCAGTTGTGTTATGTGTCACAATAGTAAATCATAAAACTCCTCTGAAGGTTTTCGCATGCATAAAAAATAAAGAAAAAACAAAGCACGGAATTTTAGGGGAATTTAATAATTCAGAATTATGCGAATGAAGCATTGCTAATAAGCAGATATAGGTAATGGGAGAAACCATGTAACACGGAACACCAAAATAATAATGATAAGCTAGTTGTGTGGTTGAGCTATACACGAGTAATTTTTTCTCCTCAGATGAAAGCCATATTTATGCCACAAACTTTTTTTTGGTTATGTGTATGGCAGTGGTTAATAATAAGGAGATATAGAGCATATTGTTCAAGTTGGTTTTAGTGTTTTTCATGATCATAATGACGATATGGTTTTCCACTCTTATCCACTCTCTTCTTCCCTCACTTCCTTTTTTTTGGCTGACAAATGGACAGATAAAGTTGCTGTCTTTTCTCGGTGGAGGGGTATAGCCCACCTCTTTTCCCCTTTTCGGCGAAAAAGCTGGATTAAATAATAATAGAAAATGCATAGGCATAATAAAAAGAGGGAAAGCGAGAAAGAAAGAGAAGGAAAAGGGACAGAAGATAGTCAACGTCTGAGTCTAATGGTAACGATTATGTGATCTAATTTCACGCAAAAGCTTGCAAAAGACAGGAAAAGGGAGTAGAAGGGAAAAATGTTAAAAAAAGAGAATCTCTTTTAATTTCCTGAGTCGTCTTCCTCGCTTTTTCTATCCACATTTCTACATCTGCTGTAGTTTTTTGGTGGCATTGAATTTAACAAACATCATGGCCGACCGAGTCGTGTTTGTTGTATTCTTCATGCACTCTTTCTCTCACACACAAGTATATTTTCTCCAAAAGTGAGAACAACCACAAAAGAAGACGAATTCTTCTCTGCTATTCTGACCTGCCTATACCTGCCATTTTGGTTGTCGCTTGCTTAAGTTCTATTTTTTGGTCTGTCAGTAAAAGCCACAAAAAAATCCGAGAATAAAAATTATATCCAAACGACGATTTCGTTTTAGTGATAATTTGGATTCTCGCTTTTCATTCTGTTATCCTTCACTCCGACATTTAGATCCATTTTTAGTCACTGTAGATAGATCCCCCACAAAACCAAAGAACAAAAACCAATCTCAGGGCTTTCTCTTTCTGCTTGGAGAATTGTGCTTTGTGATGTTTGCGGCGTGTAGTAATAATAAAGCTATGATGAGGCAGGAATTCGCACTAGAATATAGTTCACGATTTGCCAGACGACGTTTGCACGATGAGTACGGTACGTACACACGATGAGCTGGCTCTATTCTCCACAAATAATAAATGAGTTTACTTTTTTCCTACTCGACGTTCTCAGTTGTAGCTTAACTCGGCAATGCCAGGTTGGTTATTGTGATTCCATTACATTTATTTTGATACCAAAATAATACCACTCCATTTCACATTTAGACTTGGTATTTTTCCAAGGTCAGAGACCATCCACTCGCAAAACAAGGGAAATTAGATATGTGCAAAATTACCCACGCACGCGTGGTTTTGACTTCCACACCGAGCTGGACATTCCATTTACATTTTAGTTATTATTAGAGGAGTTACTTGAATCACTTCGTGTTTTTTTTATTAGCTCATACCTCGCAAAAAAAATCTTCCTCGCGCCAGTCAAACGAATGAGGAAATTGGAATGGAAAAATGAATAAAAAAAGAAATATATGTGCAGAAGAAATGTAATGTCGTGCGTGGGTTTTCGAGTCCACTAAAAAGCTCACAGTTTTGTCGAGAACATGTTCGTGGTTTCTCCAATAAATGTCAATGAAGCGAAATGTCGAATAAATCTCATCAATTATTTCCGACTTTGCCTTCTTTTCTTTATGTAAAAATAGGCGCACAGGTAGCCGCTATTGTGCAGTCTGCAACAAGAGATGCAAATTCATGTGGCAGAGTGCCTTCTCTTTCATTTCATTTAAATGGAATATGTTGGCTTCCACTATTCTCTATGTCATGTTTTTCTGGTACTTTTCCATCAACTATATTGTCTGAGTGTGTTATGATTGGAAGTAAATTTGAGTACCATTGAGACATTCCCGAAATTGTGAAAAGGAGAAATGCAGAATTGAAACTGAATTGTTGTAACCTAACCTCGAGTATTTCTGAAATAATTTTGACATGAAAAGTTTGAAATTTTTGATGCTTCAGACAATGCTACAAGGGACGGCGAACCGGTTTTATTACAATACATTTGATTTGATGCTGCTTTCGTCTGAAGAGGTAGAGAATCGACATCTCCAATAATAATGATGGTCAGGGATGACTCTCCCATTTCCACCTATAAATTATATTTAGTATAACCTTTTCCATCCCTAATTTAAATTAATAAGTGTTTTGTTTCCCCTTTTCTTTTTTTTTGTGAGCGTAGCAAAGCATCCATTTACCATTTGTTTTTCAATTAGTCTCATGAAAAGAAGTTCCTTTTCATACATGCATACTTACCTACGACTGTCGAGAAAATTTGCCAGCAAGACTGAAGAAAAGCTCATTAGTAGGAGAAGCAGAATCCAGCTCGTCCCTTGGTAAGGACACTGGAGCATGAAAGACTCCTGATGATGATGATGCCGTTCATGGTGTCCATTTTCCTCCTTCTTTCCATTGTTGTCACAGTTAAGTAATAGTTGGGGTGATGGAACATTTTCATTAATTTTTTTCCTCCTATTACTTTCTCTTTAATTATCACTTCGTTCCGGGTTACTTGATCAAGATGTACCGTGTCGTATGTATTTTTTTTCCTAACGCGCGTGAAGTTCTAACACGCTGCTAAAAAAGTATTTCCTCTCTGTTCTGTTTGTTATTCTAGTCGGGAATGTGAACATAGTTGCTTTATCTTTTCTCACATGATCCACATCATAGCTGGCCCTCCATATTTTTTAAAGTTTTTTTTTTTCATTTCTCCACACTTTATAGAAACACATTTACACAAAAGTATGGACCTCCGCGAGCAGTATGTCATACACAGTTTGATGTTATCATCATCAATTTAGAAAAACGCCACTTTGAGTTTACCACATAGGGAGAAAAAAGGAGGCTCGTCAGAGAGACTCGGTGTGGTGTGAGTATGGATCACTTTTTTCCTTATTAAAACAAAATATATTTTTGGAAAAGTGATAGCTTGCAGAGAGGAGGTCTGAAACACGAGTCAAAAACGAGATAAAACGTGGCATATGTCCGCCCTGCTCATCATTTGCTCGGTTTCAAGGGGAGCAAAGTAATTATTTCATTGTTTCTCCTAAATATTTCGACACTTTGTCTTTCAAAGAAACAACCAGGAGTATATCTTCTCGAGCGATGCTAGTCTGTGTTTACGAATATGACGACATCCTACAAAAAAGTATAAAAAACATGTAGTTAATACCGTAACACTGTTCTGTAATTTTAAATGCTTTGTTTAATCTACCAAGTTAGTAATTACATGAGAGTACCATATATACCAACCCAAGTATATGAGAGTACGGTGTGTTATTATCTCTTTTCTGTGTATGTGTACATGTGTAAAAGGAAATGTAGCAGGAGTGCTAGCAAGCTTCATAATAATTTCTGGGTTAGTAAGGCTACGGAGCTTCACACAAACAACAAAAAGACACTCCGGAAAGAATGGACAAGATCCGTCAAGAGTCCTTCCATGACACTTCCATGAGCTTCACTCTCTCACACACAGTCAATGGGTTAACCACTACCTTGTCTTGTTCTCTAGATAGTTTTTTTACTCGCCACTGCTCTCTCTACTTTCCTGCCATCGCATCGTTTTGACGTTTTTTTAAAAGCAAAAAGCATCATGATCAACAGTATCATCATTACTTTCCTTTTCTTTCATTTTTTTTCTTGTTACGTGATGGAGGACTCCTTTGATGATATGAAACACGACATGATGACATGCATTGAACATACGTATGGATACATACATAATTTGTACGGAGGCTGGTGACGTGAGCATGTGTATTTCTGCGTGACGTGATTTAATTCTATTTCCGGGAAATGGTGATTGGTTATCTTTTATCTTGAGAGTAGAGTCTTGGTGCCGACGGAACCGTGCATAAAAATATACCAGGTCATATTTTCAACGGGCTTGGGCCGGACGAGTGCATGCAGTTCTGTTAAGCCTGCCTCCCAGTAAATAAGAAAACGAAGCCGATAGCTCATAGAAACACGGCGGTACTTTTCAGGGATGTTCTTTAGACCTAGCCTATTCCTTACACAAAATGTTAGGACAATCCTTTTTGTGAACTTTTACTATAGTTTTTTTTAGATTTCTCGTTGGCATCCTTGTAAATTTAGTTAAATATAAATGTATACTATAGAGTTTGAAGTTAGTGGCTTATCGGTAGATGGGTATATTTGTCTGTCATCGTTATCTCCCTACAAGGGTAATTGCGCTCGTCTGACAGAGGAAATTGAGCTTATTAGGGTTTGGCTTGTGCATATTTATAAAAGGAGCTTGTCCATTTCAAACTAGACAGGATACTCTCTTTTTTGTCAAGTGAGCAACTTTGAAAAAAGCACGTACAAGGCTTATAATGTCTATTTATGGGACATATTTTTTCTCCATGTGGGAGTGACTAGAATGTGTTTGTTTGCCCCATTGGAAAGGAATCTACACGTGAATTCAAACTTAGTACATGTGTCTGTGTAAATTCACTCGTCAAATATAAAAAATGTTGTGACATTTATCTAGCACTTTTAATTTCTGAAAGGTATTTTCTCGTTTGAAAGATATCATTTTCGTGTAGATAAATTGAAGTTTTTCGTGTTGACAAGGAAGTCTGAAGAAAGCAATTGCTTATAAGTTGCTTATCTTGGTAAAAGTTTTAAAAAATATATTTGGAAAGTTCAATTTGTGAAAAATGAACCGCAGCCTTCAAAAGCGCAGAAAGTGTCCCCTTTTTTAATGTGTACAAAATTGTTTGACCACTTGAAAAAAGGAGTCTTTCTTTTAAGCAAATTGCATCGGCCTCCTCAGATCGATTATGTCAATCGATTTAGGTCTTAGAGTAACTTTTTGCTCAGGAAAGACAGGCTTGCACATGGACACAGCATGAAGCTCAGGATATTGCTTAAAAACAACCTTGAAAACTACTGTCGTTTTTTTCCTCTTTCCTTGACTTTTGCATTTTAAACAGGTCTTTTCAGCTTTCTGTTTACACTTCTGCTTTCTTTCGTTCTTGAAGCATATTATTATTTTGTAACAACTTGTTAATTGGAGTGCACCGCTGTGCGAAATGCTAATTGTCTCAATTGCCTTGGAGTGTTTGAGTGGAGCCCATTTATGGAAGACAAAAAATCCGTACATAAAGTAAGACGTAATTACGTATGATACCAGAAAGGAGGAAGAAATGGAAGCAAGTATTTACTGTCATGTTTGTTTGCTTAAAGAGAAACATAAGGAGCGCAGTTACGGGAAGACATGCCTTCTGCCTTCCTTGTTTCGAGCCTCAAAACAAATTACCATGTGGAAAGAATATTATGGTGATGGCGATAATAATGACTCATTTTTCACGATACTTCATCACACTTGCCTGCATTCAATCTTTTAATCGCTGTTCGGGTTGTAAGCGCTTTCAAATTGAATTATAGTCTAATACGTGTTTTATAATCATTCTTCCAAGCATTAATAAAAGAAAAATGAATTCAATTCATTTTCCCCCTGAAGCTGTGGAGCTTCATACATGTGCCTTTCATGCTCATTTATACGTACACCATTCTAGTGAATTATGCAAGGCTTGAGAAGAACAGCATGCCAAAGAAATTAAGTGAGTAGAATTTTACAATGACTGCCTGTAACATCCACTTCAAAAGAGAAATGTTTAACTTTGTAAGAAATATTATGTGAAGAATGAGGCACACACGTTTCTCGTTATGCGCTCTCGTGAAATAAAGAAATGGGAATGTTACTGTTGTTTTAAATACTGAAATCTGAAATTGGCGTTTAGCCTGAAAGAACAGAAGCAAGTGGATTCAGTTGAGAAAGCAAAATTGAAGTCCCATTGTGAACTCTGCGTGGAGAGTGGAATGTGTTTCTTGAAAAATCAGCACGCCCTCGTAATTTAATCATTGTGAAAAATGACACAGATATCATTGCGTCACTTTGTTGTTGAAATAAAACCCGAGGAAAGACGAGTGTTTTAACAAATAGGCATTATTTTTTTTAAAAAAAGTTGTAACAAACGTCAAAAGCGTAGTACTTTGTTAGGTTTTTTTGTGTCGGCAAGATGGATGAAATGTGGAAGCGAAAATTGTTTTTCTCATCGTTATTTGAGCTTTCCCGTTGGATGATTATTTTTTAAGATTTGTATTTTTGGGACTTACCCGGAGGTCAGTCTTACGTAAATGTAGGAAGGAATGAGATTCACATATGAGTTTATAGAGTTACACTAACAAGCTCACAGAAGGGTTTGGGGCAACTTGCAATCCTCCCGGATTTTCAGCAAACACAAGCCGCACTTTCGCAATAATACGAGAACTGGGTCACACCAGTGGAAAACGCTCTCAGGTAAAAAGTATGGTTGCAGGTTATACAAAATAGTTAATTTTTTAAAGAATGAGTCACACAGTATAATTATTGTTTTTACATGGTTTCATTTGATTGTCACTGGAAAAATCACAGATTATGTGCTCAGCTAATAATACTAGCTTTGTGTCTGCAATCACGAAACTCTAGAATAAGTCTCAGGATTTCTGAACTTTTAACTTTCTTCACTGTTCTTAACAAATTAGTAAAAGTTTATTTTTTTTGGAGATTATGTTATCAGGTTATGAGCGATTAAGACAACTAAGAATCTTCACGAAAACAGTCTTGGATCATCGGACCAGGTACTTTTATTTATTTTAGCACTGTAAATTTTTCTTTCCACAAGAACAATCCCTTTCTTTACAGGAACAACATAAAGAAAATTTAAGACCATCTTTAATCAACCTGATTGCGTTGATTTCACAAGAAAAATATTTTCTAATTTTTTTAAAGTAGTAAAGTCAAATACAAGACGCAGAACTGCTGCTGTTGCTGTTCCCCAGAAAAAAAAAACTTTTTTTTATATATTTTTTCCGTTGGATATCACCGTGAAACATGTGAATGGAGACAGTTCGTGCACGAAACTAAACCGGATGATTGAGTTGAGAGTACTCTTATAAGCCGTCCCAATACGCAAGTTCTTCACAACTTTAGACTTGTCTGGTCCTGCTTTTCATGCAAAAGGTTCCACAAGCTATGATATTAGTATGCTGGGTGTACACACTCACATACAAACTGCTCTAGCCTCCGTCTCGAACTTATATACAACTTCCATATGGTAGATTATTGAGTCACTTCACCTCATGCGAAGAAAGAAAATTTTCGCATTTTCTTTCCACGTCTTTTTTATTCTGCAAGCGCTGCAAATTGCTTCCAGATTTTAGCATTGAGCAGATTGAGAAAAAAATGCTAGTCTTTACCGAAAAAGGCTGTGTAGGATAATAAGGTATCTCTATTAATATGAAGGATACCACCACCACCGATTTATTCAGCAACAATGAACGTATTCCTTTATGTACTCTACAGCGGAAAGAAGGCATCATTTTCTTTTTTTAAAAAAAGAAAGAAAGCATTGTCAAAGCCTTTTCTTGGCTTGTACTCGTCTTTCCAGACAACTTTTCCTTTTGTTGGGTAGGTTTCCTGTTCTTCGAATTTTTAATATTACGTTTATTACATAAAACTGCCTTTTCAGGGTATTCCCGGTCATTATCATCAATTAAAAATGCACAGTGCTGTATACACATACTGCACTCCTGACTGCGTCGCTCAGTTTGCCGAAACTTGAATAATGGAAGAGAAGGTTGTACTTTAGACTACACAAAGAGTGCAGGTTGCCAGTAAATACTTTATAAATGCAATCACTATTTCTATTAAGAAGCTTATGCAACTCTTCCAAATGATAATTTGGAGCAACTTTCCTTTGGTGGCGGGGAGGATTTTTGAAAAAGAAGGGGCGCTGCGCTGTCGATGAAGTGGTCTATATAAACCTTCCTGGCTTTGACCATCAAGTCAGTCTGAAAGTGCAGAAATGAGGAATGTGAGCAAGAAGTAGCCCATATTTTGTGTTATAGCTTATGATTTTATTTAGCATCAAATACATACCTATTGTTCGATAACTTGTTGTCTAATTTTGAGTGTCAGTGTTTCTGACCCCGTCCGTTTTCCATAGCCCGCGATCTGCAGATCACTGAGGAGGTAGACTTTGTCCACTGAAATGTTCGTTACATTCTTATTTGTGCTTTGAACTGCTTAAAGAATTCCAATCGTTAACTAATTCAAATATTGATTTATTAAATCAAGAGAATTCATCCATTTTTATATTCAATTCGACGATTTTCAATCTACAGCCTCGGAACATCTCCACGTCCACAAGTGGTTGATGTATCAAGGGAAAGACATTTAGTTGTCCGGAGATGGGAAGTACAGTTGTCACCAAAGGAAAAAGTCAGCAGAAAATCCATAAAAAGTCAGTTTTTGGTCTATAACTTGGGGGCGTAATTGAAGTGCCATTCGAGGGAAACGGGTTGTATGCAGATTTTTTTATTTGCTTCTAAATTCAACATGAAAGTTCATAGGTTATTAGTATTGATCTTGTGGTAAGGGTCATTCTAGACAACGATGTAGGAATTTTTGTTAGTGTTTTATATATGAAGCATGAGCCAGATGTTTCAAGAAAGTAAAACGTCTGATAAATAGCATAAAAGTTTTTAATTTCAACTAAAAAATCCTAAGTCCATTGCTTACCTCCTCGATGAGTGAAGTAATCATATTTTAGTTTTGATGTTCGATTCTAATCGCAGAAAATGTTGCTGGGTATACTGCTCGTGTTCTAATTTATAAGCCTATGAACAAGAGGAAATTTTGGAAAACACCTTTCTCAAGTATTCCCGGAAGGGGGAATTAACTCCTCGAAAAATTAACTGTGGTGGATCAAACATCCAAAACCAATTTAAAAATTAAATTGGTATTGAAATTTGTAATTTAGGTGTCAAAAAGGTTTGCGGCTTTGTGAAGCCGCGCACGGGTCTGTGTTGATCGATGTTGCATTTTATTCATGAATATTTCGTGAGAATTTTGACAGGACTATTACTGTTCTTGAACCAACCTTGTTTTTGGAACGTGGTTGGATAAGTGTCCTTCCTTAGTTATTTGCTAAAATAGTAGCAGAATCTCAACTCAATGCTCGCCAGTCCTGGAATGTACAGAAATGGAACTCTACATCCCGAAAAGCCCTGGAGATATGGAAGATCCCAATGTCACAGTAGGTTATGTACTTTATTTGTGTTTATTTATGTTCTCAAGTGAACCTGATTGCGTCATTCATGGCAAAATTAGACATGGACCGTAGATTCTTTCATAGTTGCACAAAAGTACGGCAATAATAATCTCCAAAATAGTCGAAAATTATTACTTTTCCTTGGCATTTACAGAATTTCTTTCTTTAAGAAAGTGGAGTATAATACATAATAAAGCCTTCCTTCCCCCATCGTAGGACATTGAACGACTGACGCAGACTTGTACATTTACTCATACAAACTACTTCAGAGAAACATTTGGAATGCAAAACAAAGGTTTTTTTTTGTTAAACAAACAAAAGATAAAAACAAAGTGGTCCAAAATTAATATTTGGCTTTTTTTCATTGAATCATCTACCACCGACTCTGGTCACTCTGATTCTCAAAACTACAAGCTTCCCTGGAATGGAAATACAAGTAGAACTGAACGACGAACATTATGAGGAATTTTAGAAAACACCCGTAAGATTCTGATACCAGCATCTTCTCTTTTGTTGTCCAGTTTAACTTCACTCGAACTTATCGCACTTCCTCCTCACGTCATCATTCCCTTTTATGTTTATGAATGTTGTATCGATGTTATGTGAAATCATTCCTTTTGTCTACAATTAGATGGGATGTTCCAGAATGCCAAGAGTGGAAGCTCATCTGAAGCCTTTTTGTATTGGACGTCTTCATTATTTAAAGAAGACACGAACCAGATTACCTCCGCGTTTGTTCTACTACCTATTTTTTGTGGTTGTAAAAGGTATTTCCCTCCTTTTATAGTCGGCATTCAGCAGCCCGACAGTTACTTTAAAGTACGACTGTGGAGCTTGAATTCGTATTATCTACTTCTCACTTTATACTATCCACCACCGTCATCATTTTCAACACTCATTCACAAACAAGCCTGCATTTTTTTTTCAGAGAAATTTTGCTGCCAGCTAAACTTAGCTCTACAGTTTGTTTTTTTTCCTTTGTTGATTATTCCTCTTGATGCTGGATGGACAGTTATGCCCTTTGACTTTAAAGGAATAATATAGTAGTAGTGGTGTGCATTTTTTGTCCGTGTCTGAGGGTGAGCAAAAAAAGAGAAAAACCGTTTTGTGTAAAAAGGACTTGTGTGAATGTGGCTCACCGAAGTGGTTTTTTTTGCTGGCGCTCAAACATATATGGCCATTTTTTAGCGCTTGTATGTAACAAGTATATAAAAAAGTGGTGACGAAGTCAGATGGAAGGTTGCTTCCCTTTATACTCTACCACAGAATATATTTTGTTTCCGTGGAAGAATAAATTGCGCTTGGCACTGCGAAAAAATCGCACTTTTAGAAACGTTATGCTATTTTTTTCGGGGTTTTGAAGTAAATGTGAAGAGTTTTTGGGTTGTAGCATGCCGCCGGCAAAGAAATCCTATCTGTGAATTCTTTTGTGCATTTGAGGACGCACGAGAACCACAAAATATACAGATGATGACAGCAGGACAAAAAAACGAATCCCCCTTTGAAACGGTTTTAAAAGGGGCGAAGTCTTGAGCATGGAAGAACACAAACAAGCCTTTCCACTTCTTTACCTCTTGTTGATGTCCTCCTTGTTGTGTCGTCTATCTTGAAAAAAAAAGTTTTTCTTCTCCTACACAAACTTTCCTCTAAAATGTTTCCACAAATGTTGCACAAGTCTGCTGTTGGGGATCATACATGGTCATTGAAGAAGAAAATAGATTGAGATGATTGTTCCAGTCTTTGGAGAATTCCATGTGGTGGAAACTTGTAGGATACCTTATTTACCTAGACTTTTTTTATATCTTGGGTTTACTCACATGAAAGAATATATTATGCGAATCGTATATGTACACATTTATGTAGCTATTTCATTTCCTTTTATAACATGTACCTAGGAAGTATTATGTGGAGAGAAAGAGAGGGTTTCCTTTCTAATCTAAATCTTTGGCTGACTCTTCTGCTGAGCCATTCAATCTTTTTTTTGTAAACTTTTATTATGGAGTTGATTCTTCACTGGTCCTGTCATTTGAAGAGGTGGTGGCGTCTATTTTTCTTCAATATGAAGTATACTTTATCCTCCTTCCCAGCGTCCTTGGCTTAGAGCTAGAAAAGGATCAAACGTTTACCCAGAAAAGGCGGTATTTTTAGTTGTTTACGTGCGCGATGTATACCTTACCGTGTTTCAACAACAAAAGCCTTTAACTTGTTTTCCTTATTATAGGAAATTCAGACTTTGTCATCAGTTTCCATCCCAGTTGCATTCGCCATAGATTTTCTCCAGGTTGCAGTGGGGAGAATGGTGCATTTAATTCTTCTCTTGCATGTTTACTTCCAAAGTTGGTTGCGTGTGCAAACCGTGGCCTGTAGGTATGGGTGAACAGGTTCTGAGTAGAAATGAGATTGAAGGCAATCGCAAATATTTGATACGGTGATCCTCCTCTCCAGAGAAGTGGTTATGTTGACAGTAATGGAGGTGAATAAGCACTTAAAAATTTCGGGAGACCATTTCCAAAGAATTATTTTTTAGAAGGACAAATAGAAATATATAGTGCTTACCTCAAATTCAAAATTAAATGACACCGACAAAGTGAACCGCCTCCCCTGAGAGATACCTTCTATTGATAATGATAACAAGCAATTTTAATGACATTGCAAGGCTGAAGGATGGATGGTATTACAATTTTTAGGTTATAGCAGCAATACAATCAATATTCCCGAAAGCAATTTGAGTCCCCAGTGAAACAAAAATAAACGATGTAATTGATCCAAAAACCTGATATTGCTTCTTGCAAATTGCTTCATGTCTATATGTGAGTTCTTTTTTAAATGAGGTATGGACTTGGGACAAAAAGACCGTTTACGTGAGGACACTGAAATATTTCTTAACGAACCCATTCTTTCTATACTGTCATCGGGGAATATTTTCATGGAGGAAATCATAACACAATCAGGGAGTGACTTGATGGAGACAAATATTTATTATAAACACAATCGCTAGGCAGGTCTTCATTGTTGTTTAATTTTTTAATGGGAATAACTTGTCAATTGACCTGTTTTCAGAAACTTAATTCCCGAGAAACTGCTCCAGTGAAATTGATTTACCTACATACATTTTCCGTTTTTTCGTCGAATTTACAAAGTGATATTGGAATGGACTGCGGCAGACGTTAGAGTGATTCCAGTAATCTTCCTTTCTTACAAAAAAGACTTGTTTTTTTATTTCGGCAAAATATCATAATTTGACAGTGAACACTATAAATATATCCACAGACAACACACTTAACAGACTGAGGCGCTGCACATTATTTCCAAGTAAGTAACTACGCAAGAAGGAAAAACCACTTTCTTGTGAATGCTTAACCTAGAATGAAGATTTAATGTCATCCTGTGTGCTTTTTGGTGGAGGTAAAATTCGATTTGGTTCCAGAGGGATTAATTCAATCTTTTTTCCGTGTGCTGAAGCGATAAAGAATGAGTAATAAGAATTCCAGGCAAACAAAGTTTACCGCTAAACGTGGTGAAAAAAAGTATACACTTCTTCGTCTCATCTTATCTATCTTATTTGTCCTGTTCTCCTTGGTTTCCCTATGTTTACTGTCCAGTAGTAGTGCTCCATATATGTCAGTGAATGGCATTTGCCATTTCTGTTGATCCAGAAAGTGCGTTATCTCTTCTGCTCTGCCCTACGGTTGTGAACGAGAATAGCTGTGCTGATAAAATTTCTCTAGTCATCCACTCCAACTCTCTCATACTCTTTCTTTTTTTCACAGGATTTGATTTGATCAGCCTAGTGCTCCTCCAAGAAGAGCTCCGAGTGACTGCAAGCTCCCATTTAGCGCGTCTGTCACAGCTCCTAAGTTGTTTTGGAGCGATTTAATTACACCCTAAAGACAAAGTAATGAAGAGAAACTAATAGTAATAGGCAACTGTCCTTTCTTTCGACATGCATCGTCCATTGAACACTCATCTTGACATTATTATTCATTGTTTCCTCAAACACTACTGGGTGTTCTCTACCGTGAACGTGAAAATCTAAAAGAGGTCGTAGTCACCTCAAAACAATTTTACGAGGAGGTATCTAATCAATAATCTACGTGCTGCACACATGACGAAAAATTCAGGTTCAAAAAAAGGGATGAGTCAATAAACTAAAGACAGGCTACGAAGGGCTTTATAAATTCCTAAAGGAAAACTGAGAGACACAAGTGATGTTGTCTGTATTTCTTATAGACATACTTTTTAACCTTTACTAGTGATTATATACTTAATTTGCCAGATCATTATAGTTAACTCACAGATAAGAGATCCGGAGCTCCACCAAGAAGTTTGGACAGCAATGTGTTCACCCCGTCCAAGTTTGCCTGCAAGAAGCCCAACAAGCCTTGCAGCGGCTCTTGCACTCCAGCAGCGGGTGCAGCTGGAACCAAGTTCTGCAACACGACTTGCAACTGCTGAGCAGGATTTTGCTATAATAATATGACAGAGTGAAGAATTAAGTAAGTTAGTCAGCAAAGTACTTTTTTCTTCATTTATTACTCCGACGCTACGCCTACTGCCGCATGCGTGCTCATTCAATAACTAAAATATAACATCTCTATTTTCTTCATTCATTGTCAGATAAAATCCACATACGTCGTTAGTTGATAGGCTACAAAAACAAAAAAATTATACAATGTAATAATTACCTGCTGATCTGGAATCAGCTCTGCTTTAACAAATTTTAAAATAGCCGAAAGCTACTTCACAATGACATTCTTATATGATTCCTGCTACTAGGAAATTTGAGATTGAAAGTGTTTGTGTCCTTAATAAACGCCTACAATGTGCCAATGCATATTCGAAGCATAACTCTGATACGGTGTAATATTTAAAATATCTTTTACTAGGAAAAAAAAAACGTAACGGAATCACCTGTTGCTCGGAGGCTTGCTGTAAAATGATGTGAATATTGTTTGCCAGGGTTTGGGTGAACTTTCCCTGCTGCGTCGCAACCAACACTTTTTTCACATGAGTTCTGATATGTGGTGGTACTTTGTCCGCCGTGGAGAGTCCCTGGAAGCACTGCACAGAAAACATGGGGACAGTTGAGACAGAGATATCTGGAAAACTTTTAACACTTTTTTTTGTCAAACTTGTCGACGTATGTGAATTTGTAGGTTATTTGTTTTAGTGCCGGAGAATGATTCAACAATTGCGTACGCACATAATAAATGAGAAAAGTTTGGATATGCAATGACCATTGGAATAATTCATTTTGACAACAATATTAGTATTTTATAACGAGGTATGTTGCGTGATGTAACGTGGAGACTATTGCCTGGTGTTTTACTTTTCGTAGTGTGAGGGCACCACTGCACAGGAATTCTCCATTTGGCTGCCTCACTTGATAAGTTTTTCCTTGTGCTTTTCGGCTACAGTTTCATGCTCGCCACCGTGTTCTGTGTCGCTGACTAGAATCTATATCCTTGTCTGTTTGAGGAGTGTGGCAGTGGCAGTCGGAGGATCAATGAAAATTCAATTTGTCCTTTGCGGTGCTTTCAACCATTCAAGCGCACAATTTTGTCATGCTAATCAACTCTTTCATAGTCTGTCACGATCAAGCTTGCAACTGCCGACTATTTTACAAGAGTTTCTTACGTGTAATGTGTAATATATGCATGTGATTATCATTCCGGGAATATGAATATTGGCACGTGAGGTAAACCATACCGGAAACACTCCAACCTAATTGCTTGATAATTAAATTCGTGCTTCATCAATTTCATGCATGCTGCCTCCCGTCATGTCGCAGGTTCACGCAAGAGCCAACGGGATGATTGATTCTGCTAGATTTCTTCAGAAAGGTCTTCAAAAAAAATGTGTGGGAGAGGAGGCCACCTTGCCTACGCAGAATTCCATGCTCCACCGAACCTTTTCCTACATAAGTATAAGATGTCACATTTTTCTGCATTCTGTTCTTGAAACCTTTATCACAACTCAACTATGCCACTTCTTGTCAATTTACTTTAGGCGTTTATGACAAAATTTGTTATGAATCGGGAAGCACGTTAATGTGAACGCAAGATTACCATTTTACATGTGAAAAATTAACTATAAAATGCGACCTACATTTTTCAGGAAGCTTTAGTGCGTTCCTTTACCATTTTGTTGTATATCACCCAAGAAATGTCAACTTTCGCCGCGAGTACTTCCCTGACCACGGTACTTAAAGTTGGAATAGTCGGGAAAGGGAACGCTGTGAAATATGTATAGATTTTATGATGAAACCTAAACACGTCGACGTTGTAGGTGGCCACATGAATTCACAATGCAACTCTCACAACTTCCCACATAAAAACAATAAGGCATGTTTACCCACAAAAAATAAAATACTTCATGCGGAAAGAGCAGGAGAGTTCGGATAAGGTTTTACGTCATTTTCAACAAAAGACAAAGGCAAGGGGTCACGGACAAAAGCACCTCGTTCCAGTCCGTCAATGGCAAACAGAGACGGGGAGAATAAAAACTGCAATAAAAGTAATTTCTATTGTGATGGTATGTAGTCCTTGGTAAACTCATTTGATGGAGTTATTAAAAAATTTAAAAGATGCACTGGGTAAGCACAGTTGACCGAACAGAATCTTTCAATTTGGTTTCATAATTCTAGTTGCAGTCCGCAAAAATAAAAAAAAAACCAGCTCCGTCCCTAACGTATACTTTGACCATGAATATTTTTAGTGACTCGCAATACAGCACATAGCCAATTTACGTAAAACCCTCCCCAAAACCATCATAGGTAATTATGTGAACTTCAAATTTGGAAGCTGTACATGCGCAGGTTATAAACATAAAACTAAAACGGTTTATTTTTTCAGTGTTGATTTGCACTTACGCGTATCAGTGACTGCTGTAGTTGCTTCGCAGCCTCCATTCTATATTGATTTAGCTTGGCGCTCGGAAGTGCCTGTATTCTTGTCACGAGATCGTCATTAGCCAGACAAAGATCGGCAACGCTCTGTAATTAGTGAAATTCAGAGGTGGGAGAGATTTAATATTACAAAGACAAAAACATCAAAATGTTATTGTGGTACAATAGAATTGCGTTGTCTTATCTTTAGCAATTGATTCAAACTTTGAACTTACAACAGAAATCAATAGGATTCCTAAAAAGTGATGGTCAAATGCCACGGAGTTCTTCATGATGAAATGGAAATGATAACAGGGAACCGTATAAGAAATAGAAGACGTTTTCTGAACAACGGTCCTGAGTCCTGGGTCGTGCCAATACCGATTTCAACTGAGCATTCCAGACAGATGATGACAAGTATTTATTTAAAAAAAAAGAAACCATGCGGCCACACCTCTCCTGTCATTGACCACTTGAGTTAAATATTTAGTTGGTGAGACTTCTGGTAACATTGAGTGAAATTTCGGACGTTGAGTATTATGTCCCATTTGATAAAACATGTCAGGTGCATCACTTGCATTCTAGAATTTCCACTGGAATTCCGTGAGCGCTTCCGCATAATATTTTATTTTTAATGGAGCAGGTGGAACACACTTGAGTAGTTACAACATTCAGCATAGATAGATAAATTATTTTCTCAAACTGATTCGCGTGGCAAGGATTATGGAACTTGTCGGGTTTCCACAAATAACGTTGCATGCAATGAATGTACTAATGTGGGGGTACGGGATGCAACAAAAGATAAAAAGTGATTCTCATAAAAAGGTGAAGTTCTGTATCATTTTGACATAATATTATGTATGTATGTGTTTATAAATCAACAATGAACCTGCCAAACGCACGTGCCTTGGAATACCATCATAGTAAGGACTAACGTGTATGACGTGTGGCGGCAATAATCACATTACAAGTGGGTGGGTCCGACCCGACTTATATATGCAACGAAACGCAGACATGAGGTTTTATTACTTAATATGATATAAAATGGATTTTTGCTTGAAGTGTATCGAGTGTCTTTACTCACATTACTTTGTCTAGCCGTAGCCCGAAGGAACATGCTTCCTGTTATGCGACTTCCTAAATCCAAAACTGAAACCGTTTCCTAATAAAAGCGAATTTGTTTGCAACACTGAAGTTGAATGGCAAGTCACAATACTCTCGTAATGGACTTTTGTTATTTATTTTTCTGTAAGAAAGGTGCTTTAAATGAATAAATAAACCTTACTCTTAAACCAACAGAAATAAGTAAAGCGTTGGTTATTTCTGCACTCTGGTAAACTACGTATTACCTTGAATTTTACTATAAAGTATAAATTAATATCTACCAATGCTTCTTGAAAGCTTCTCCTTCTTGGCCACTTTCATTGGGTAATTGTTTCTTGAGAACAACACATCCTTCCCTTTGTTTGGTCTGAGACCCAGCTCATGTTTAATTTTATTTTCCCATGCCTTTTTATACGCCTGCTTGAACTCCTCAGAGGATGATGAAGAGGACTCATCGGAGGATGACGAGCTGTCGGACTCATCCTCTCCCGGCTGACCCGGCACCGGATCTGCTGGAGACGGAGTTTGAGGGATTTCCGGCGTAGATTCTTTACTATCCTCGTCCTGGTTGTCGCCAGGCACAGGACTTCCGTCGGGACGATCCACTGAGCTCCCCGAGTTTTCTGTAGCTGGGTTTGCGGGCAAAGATGGAGTGGTTGGTGCTGATGTCGTTCCATCCTCCTCCGCGTCATCTTCCTCGTCCGCGAAGAAGATGACCTCCTCATTGTCACGGAGTCTGCTAGACGTTGCTGGTGTTGATGCCGCTATTTCCTCCGCTTCAACCGCCTCTGTTACTTCCACTTCCTCCTGCT
>JAHZNF010003970.1:0-10653 GCA_027744215.1 Troglopedetes dispersus | reverse complement strand
TGTTTTTTTTATAGTATGACTAGTCCCACTAAACCTGCAGAATTAATGTTCAAATTTTTTTATTCAGGTGGAGCGAGTACCCTTTCTTGTGATCCTTTGATTGGAATTAATTGGCCCTTGTGCTTTTCTTGTTGATTATAACTGCACACATGTGGAAACGTTAGGTTTGTTTTGAGTGAATCATTATTGATGATAAGACTAGAAAATGAACTTTACAAGATTTATGTTTCATACCTTCTCTCTAGAAAAACATTGGTCAGTCATACTCCAGAGAACCGAATAAATGCGCTTCTTACTCATCTAATAACCTCGATCTTTTAAAAATGGAGATGCACAGCAAAAAAATGAGGATGACTCACTGTGTCTCGTGATATCTTCTTGAGCTGAGCAATTTTACCTTTCACAGACTCACCATCATTGATTCTTTTTTTGTTGATGTGCGAATTGTTGCACAATCATTATGATTTCGATACATGAAACCATACTAAATGCTGACGTAAATAATGAGCCGAGCTGTGAAATAAAAAAATGTTTTCACTGTTGCTTTTTTTTCTAGTTGCTCCTCTCAGATCCCGTGATAAAAAAGTGTTTATGGGTGTGAAGCACGCAAATTACTCCTTTTCTTCATGCGCACAGGTGGAGAAGTTAAAAAAAAGTTGTAGTAATGATGAACACTAACTAGCAAACCACAAACTTCTATAGTGGTGAATTTTCTAACTTGAATATTACTTTCGTAAAGAAAAAAAAACATGCTTGTTGAGGAAAAGATACGCATTTAATGAACAACGATACCTCCAACAAAAAACCGGTACATTATCCGTAATTATCGAAAACATGCACCAACTATTTTTGAGAAAAAAATATTATGCTTCACCGAGACAATNAAAAACCGGTACATTATCCGTAATTATCGAAAACATGCACCAACTATTTTTGAGAAAAAAATATTATGCTTCACCGAGACAATTAATTTTACTACTTTTGTGGCGAAAAATATTTATTCACCTATTTTAAGTTTCACATTTTTTGCTTCCACTTGCACGCCGAAATTCGTAAATGTGCAATATTGGAAACGTTTAGCAATTTGCAGATTTCAGTTAGAAGTACTGCGCAAAGTGTGAAGTGCTTATCCATTGTAAAAAAAAGTTTAACACCTACTCTTCCTCAGTAAGAGTAGGTCGGCGTTCTCACTCATCAATAAAAAAGCAGATGGTTCATTTTCTCATTTCTGCTTTCCGACCTTTTAAAAAATATAGCCTGAAGCTAGGACAATCCAGATAGCATTATAAAAAAATATCCGTACCGAAAAAACAATGCCTCTGGAAATTTACAATTGAAATAGCTTCCTGCAAGCAACTCACATAAAATACTAACTGCTGCAGTTTATTACGGTAAAATCCAAACCTTCGAATTTAAATATCTAAACACATAAAAATACCACTATTTTTAAGGAAAAAATGTTTTTGAATAAAAATTCGATTATTTCAATTCGAGGATTACCATAAAAGAAGTTCTTTCGTACTTGTATTGATTTAGAGCTTTTATTTTGTATCTGAAAAAAAAAAAACACATGCATCATTGTAGCCATATTAAGCCTTGTGTAAAGTAGCTTTCGGCTATAAAAAGTAGCTAAACGAGGTGTTTTATCTGAACCACCTTCACCAACGACGTATGAGTTGTGTTGATCCGAACTACTATTATTTTTTACTGCATCTCGGCTTTAAGAAATCAGTTTCTGGAGGGTCCTTTTCACCTCCAACTGAAAAATTTGTGACACGAGTTATTTCCTAAAACAAAAATTGCTCAAACAGAATCCCTTAAAGGGTTCACCTTTTTTATAATAAAATACTTCTGACATGTTTGAAGGAAGAAGCCTAGTTTTGTTGCAGGTTGTACCCTAAAACTATGGTTTAAAGGTCCTGTTCAAAATCCTTTATTTTTACACACATGAGATAAGCTGACTAACAAAAAATACATTTTTTTTAGGAAATCCTTTTTTTAAAAAACAGAGGAAGCAACGGTGTTGGTCATCTAACCAGAGGGAAACAGGTGATAAGGGTGACGCCCTTACACACACAAATGTTGACTCATGTTCGAGCCAAACAGTAAAAAAGGTATCTATTTTCCTAAAAAATTTTTTTAGATAATGACGACCAAAATTGTT
This sequence comes from Troglopedetes dispersus, assembly GCA_027744215.1. Lineage (NCBI taxonomy): Eukaryota > Metazoa > Arthropoda > Collembola > Entomobryomorpha > Paronellidae > Troglopedetes > Troglopedetes dispersus. The sequence continues at coordinate 8,489 of JAHZNF010003970.1, read as the reverse complement.
ATGAAAAAACACGGAAGATAAGTGACGGAGGTGGTTTTAGGTTAATCAAAGATTTTTTTTCTAGTTATTTTTTGTACATGCGCTTCTTCACTCTTTTCACGCTATCCGTTGTTGCTCACCACAAATGATAACAACACATATCGCACCAAAAAAATTCGGGTACCTCTGTTTCTTTGTTACTACCCAGACAAAATAAAATTGTGCGCATAAAATTATGTTCAAGAGAAAAAAAGTAGGTAGACTTTGAAATGTTTTGCCTACACATTCCTTAATCCCTACTTTTTTATGTTGCTGATTTTCTTATGCGAATGTAATAACACTTGAAAAAGATATTTATTGTGTAATAATAATGTGGACAGCGCATATACCTTGTCTGACTGGTCATCACCAACTTAACAACGGACACGTACATAATATTCAGAAAAAAAACACAAGACAGAAGAGATTAAGTGGGTCGCAAACTAAAAAAGAAGTCGGAGACTAGACAAGCATGTGTTGTCTGTTTTTTTTGTGTGTAACGAAAAAAGTGCGTGGTGATAAGAAGGATGTACTACACAAACTCTTTTTTTTCAAACCGCGCAAAAACAATCACGTTCGTTGGAAGGAGAGACATTTTCTCTCATTATGAATCTGTTTTCTTTTTGGCCCATCACATTTTCAGCTTTTTTTTGATGAGTTGAAGATAACCGTTAGAAACAATAGTGTTTGAAGCATGTTTTTTAAGGTGACGTAATAATGTACTCCAAAAACTAAATAAATTATTGACACATTATAGTATTATCAAAGTCGTGTTGTAATCATTACAACTTGATAAATTGGGAGCACGCATGTTAGCAATAAATAAAGCTTTCTTATTAAAAACCATTTCCTTTTCTGCTGTCATCTAAATCGTCTCGATCAGATCATTAAGTCTTCTGAGCAGAGGAACAATCAAGTTATTAATAATAAGAAGAAGTGGACACATGTTATCATCACACAAAGCTGGCATGTATGTATAGTTTTTTTGTTTTAAACACAAACATAAAAAAATGTTGAGACTCTTGAAGATTCGCGCGGTGCTGAAGATAAGAGAGTCCACTTTTAAACAGTTTTGAGAGAGGAGTTTCCGACTTGAGAATAGGAATTGCTTATCTAAAAGTTATATAACAGCAGCTTCCCTTCTTTTTTTCTAACTTTATCGCTCGAGGCTTGACAATATAAAATACATTCCCTATTCGACAAGAGTGTCGTGGTGCAATCGTCCGCAGGTAATCACTCATCATCACCGATCATCAAGAGAACATGTTAATGCATGGCCCACGGTTATAATGTGCACATAAATAAAAAATTGGAAGGAACATTTTTTTCTTAAAGTAAGAACGCCTTTTTTTATAAACAGGCCAGATACCAAGAGTCATTGTTGTCGTTGAAGAGTTTTTTTAAATGCCCATTGTTCAGCTGCTGCTTTTGTTCGAGAATAATATTATATTTTCAGACCAGTGACCAGACCAGACAACTCGGCCAAAAAAATATTAGAAATCATTCCGAGTTTGACAATTACATTTAGTCTTTTTTTTCAAATTAGTTTCGAATAATTATGCACACATCTATTTATTAAGAAAGAAACGAAATGGGTTTTTATCACTTCTCCTCTCCACCGAATATTACTATAAAGAAGGATTGATCGCGAATGAAAAAAAAACAGAGTTCGTTTATTTTGCTCGAGGGATGTATCCAACATTACATCTGGTAATAATGGATGCTCCTGCTATCCAGATAAACAGTAAATTACGCAATTCAAGACTTACATCATTTGGATTCTGTTTTTATTATTCATTTATCATGTTGCGCAATCCCAAGAAGAATAAAAAGGTGATATTAATACTATTTTTTAAGAAACGTAATTGATCCTACGGTGGAGGTGCGCTTGAATGGTGCAGGTTCACGTGTGTGTGTTTGTGTGCACTTTTTAATTTTTTTGTTGAAATGTTTATTCTTCTTCTTTAAAAATTGGAGATAACGCACGAGCGCATAACTGCACACATAACCATATTTTTTATGAGGAGATGGTGTGAAAAATAAGAGATGATAAGATTAAAAGGAACTTATCCAGTCCCACCCTTCTGATGTTTGTTTAATGGAATAATAAATTTATTTTTTCTGTGAAAAATTAAATTTCATATTTTCAGCAGGATACACAGACATGGTAATTTGTAACGGGGACTGATATGCTACAAGAAAAGAAATGTGTGTTCACCTCCATTATTATTATTACTGTAATTTTTGTTTCCAACAAAATTTCTCTTTCTGGTATTATCTCCATAAAATACAGCTAATTTACGTTTTCAAACAAGGGAGCTAAATAATAAAGGCTTGTGACAGGACTTATTTTAGAAAAGTATAAATGTGATTTATCCTTTTTGATATGGACAACCGCTATGTGGCTTCTTCGCTGATTAGAGAAAATTCTTGGGGCTTTAATACTTTCTACATGGTAGAATGTAGTGTGTATATGCAACTGTATAAATGAATTAATTACCATGCAATTGAGAAATGATAATTTCTTATCGAACAAAAATAAATTGTGTACATTCTCTTTCGCCTTTTTTTCTTATTCGACTCATTCATCACCACAAAAATATATTTCATGAGAGAGAGAGAGAAGCGCACGACTCAACAATGATAACTTATTTTTTAAAGGCGTGTGGCAATTTTTTTTTAAATTTTGAGTTTTATTCTGCCTCCATTATTTTATCACTTTTCACATGACGAATTCGGCACATGGAAATTTTGCTCACTTCTTTTATTTTTTTTTGTTTAAAAGATGGAAAGTTGTTGGTGCTAAAAATAGCTAATTTTTTTTCTAGAAAATAAAGGTCCATTTAATTTGATTTTTTCCCAAGATTTCTTTTAGTTCACATTAAAAGACTGCTCGCCTAATTTAGTGACTCAAAATTGACAGCTTATTGTCTACTCATCGCTGCCGTTATCGAAAGTGGAGGGAAGCAGATTCTGAGAATTGCTTGGGCAAAAATCCACTTTCCCTTGACTTTTGATGCAGCTGGCAAAAAATGCACCATGAGAATAATACACTTTTTTGTACAATCGTACCCAATTTGAGTTTCTACTAAGACTTGACAAAATAGCGGCTTATCTTTTTTATTTTGTTTTTACGATTCAAAATTCAACCAATTTTGCAGAATTTTACCTTATTGAAATTTTCTGCAGAATCCGCAACCAAAAACTGAAGCGACGTTAAAATGTGCATTTTTCGTTTAAGAAGCCGAGAACACGATGCATTTTCAAAAAATAAAAAAATCGCAGTGGAAGTTTTTTTTATTACATCAGAGCCGTGTGTGTGTGGAGCCCACAATGGATATCGTGATTTCATTAAAATGACATGTAAAAAATTAGCATCATCGTCCCATCACGTTTTCGAGCTCAATCCACAATTTAAAACAACAAGAGAACTTTTTTGAAAAACAAATGCTTAAGTGATTTTGCAATCTCGAAAAAAAGATATTAAATTGAATTGCTGTGATAACTTGACTTTTGCGCTAAAAACTCGCGAAAACAAAAAAGTGCTATTTACTATATTTTGTATCATTTATGATGATGATGCTTAATGGATCATGACTGAGCGAGCCAGCAACTGACCTTTACTTCACTTAACTTGAAAAGATTGAAAAGAAGAGAAAAAAGATTGATTATCATTGTAACAAGCAAAAGTGTTTAAAAAGTTGTTTCTGCACTAAACTGACGCACAAAAAAAGTATCATTACTACTTATCATGATTTATATATATATATTTTTTCATCACAAATCTTTACTTTAATTCTGTGCACAAAATGGTTGATTAGTATTTGATGGATGGTTGAATGGATTCAATTACTTCTACAAAAAGCTCCATTATTTGGTCAACTGCGCACAGAGACGCAAGAATCACACATTATTATGGTCTTCTTAAAATTGTTGATGTGATTGTTTGTCTCACTTTATTTATATTTAATGACCACATGTATCCATTATTATGTAAGATGAAAAATTGTATTAAGAAATGGACCATTCCTTCTTCTTCAACTTTTTTTTAGCTCGAGCCACATTACTTTGATGATATGTTTACACTAGAGAATATTATTGCAAAAAATTGTTTGGCACCAGCTTAGCTGTTGTGGCCACATGGTAAGACCATAAACAGGTTGATGCAATTACCGTTGGAAGGACAGCGAGGCTTGGAGCATGACAAAGATTAGGGTAACGAGAGTAGAATGAATGATTGCCATTGAGAACTAGTCAACCAGCAAAGTTCTTATCGTTCATTTTTTTCGAGGTTTCGGCTAACTTGAAAAAAATAATGAATGAAACGGCCAACATAATTTCCTTCACTTGCTGCAGATCCTCTTAATTCTTATCATAGAGGCAAGATCAATGGAACGAAAATTTAATCTGAGCATCTCAATAAATCCCATTTTCTTTTGAGCAATTCATTTCTTATCAATGCTCTTCAACATTTATGTGGCCAGTAGCTGGTCAATAAATAAAGTCATCCTTTCTGTACCATTCTGTGGAGGTATGTACGTATCTCATTAAAAAACTATTTAGAGAGGACCCATTATCATCCCATTTTTGTTCCAAATCGAACTTCTTAATTACGAAAAACGCCAACGTGAAAAATTTTTCAAGGAATCTTTTTTTGAGTCGCAGCAACAGCATTATTTTTTCAAAAGATGCATCACAAAATGTCTTTATCTGGTCCTACCTTCAACTCCGAAAACATGTGGGCTGACAATAAGGTAGCAGCTTTATTACGTTGTGTCCCCTTTTGTGACAGAAGAGAAGAAAAAACGAGGTAGTAACATTAATCTAATATGAATGAGCACGTGAAATGGTTATCATCACTTGATTATTATAAAAGTTACTTTATGGCTTGAGCCTTGGAAAAAGAATTGCAGGGATGTTATTTTTTCCACAACGACCTTGTAACAAAAGGAGCCATAATGCGATTTTCAACAGGTATCGCAGCATCATGATTACCTTATGCACCACCAGTGACCATAATTCCCTTTGGTTTTTTTAATGTGGGCATAGTTGATAATTCTTGCAATAAAAAATTGCTTTCCCATGACGGATCCGTTGAAATTATCTGACTACTATGATATGTGTCTTCTGTGAGAAACATTTTTTTTGAGTAAGTGTGTCCGAGAATAAATTTCTTTTTTTGTGGATATGCACCATAATTTTTGTGCGCACACAAATTTCAGCTTCTTAATCCGTTACGAAGCCACTACAAAAAAAGGCTGTGAGATTTATAAGGAATTTTGTCAGTGGAAATTATTATAATCAAAGAAAATTATTGCTTTGCGTCAAAATGATTAGCTTGACTCTTTTTTTTCTCAAGTGTTATCATACTTATCATTGTAGAATATAAAAGTAGGTATTGAGTAAAAAAAATTCCTTTTATTTTCATGATAAGTTGCTCTAAACTAGTCTCTGGCAGATATCCAAGTGTAAAACGCACATCAAAAAAAGAATTAGACACACCAGTCTCTGGATTCTCTAGGAAAAAATAAAGGATGCTGTCTTCCGAAAAGATAACCCAGTGCATATAGCAAATTTTGGTCAATGTTACAATAAGAATAGCTATCTTATCTTCAACGATCACGTTTGTTCCTCAACTTGGCTAACTCCTTGGCCTTTTCTTAATGAATGTGGACGTGTGAGTTGGTAATTTGAGGATTCCTAATAACAATTTTCTTCTTCTTTTTTTTGCCACAGCTGCTCCCCAATTTCCAGGATCAACGAGGCTCAAACTGTTACGCACACACACATACATTCCAAAAAATCAACAAAGTTGAACCAAATCGAAAGAAGTACAAAAAACGTGGCCGGATGTCTTTAATCAAGAAAAAAACAGTTTCCTGTCGTTCTTTTTCCACTTCCAAAAAGGAAGGGGCGGCGATGGTTATCGAAAGAGGTATTACCATTGTACACACAACAACGTCTTATCCAAAAAAGGTACATAATATTATATACCTATGCATCATCATATTACGTTCCTCTTCTCAATTGTTTGTTTTTTTTTCGTCCACCCACCCAACCCTACATTTTCTAGCCCTTCACAATAAAATAAAGTTAAGCGTAACCAAAAAAGTGTGGGCAACCGTGCAACAGAGCACAACGTACACACACCTGTCTGTCTACAACATCTACACAGATAAGGGAAAACATAGACGGTTACATTACTTACCATGCACTTCAGGTGCGCCAACAATGATATTGCATTTTTAAGGGATTTATGGAGCTCCAAGAAAAAAGAAGACCGTTCGTATAAAATGTTTTTTTTAGAAAATTGAATACAAACTGGATTGGCCGGATGCTGTAATACCTCAATTTTGTTGCTGAGAAGAATGCTGATGACCTGCTGCCACTTTTTTTCAACGGAGTAGGATTTTGAAGCAGCAAAAATAAATTGAGGAGAAGAAAAAACTTTTAGGATTTGAGAATGACAAGACAAAAAATTGATTTATTGTTTCAAAGCTGAGAAGCTTGTGTCCTTTCTTGTCTTCACATGAAGATATTTCGAGAGGCGAGGTCACATTAAAAGCTTGTGTGCAGCTACATATGTACATATATTACCGTGCTGCATTGACACAATTTTTTGAAACAAAAATTTCGGGGAAGTTGATCTCAAGACAAGACATATATTTTTTGTTAAGTTAAGTAACCAACCACTTGTGTGTGGTTAAAATAAGAAGCATGTATCCATAAAAAGCGCAGACCAGCTCTCACAAGAAGTTTGCCTTAATTGCCACACCATTAGGGAAACTACATAGTTGTAGTAGAGCTAAGGTGGACTCATGTGTACATTTTTGCGATAATCACTCATTGTCAACGGTTGAAGCAACAAAGTACGTATGTAAGCTTTTAACCAAGCTTCCCGAAAATCCTTGAAACTTCGAGAGCTTCTGAAGGACAAGTAGTCGGTCGTGCCAATATATATTCTTAAGCGTTCCACACAACACTCAACTCATCTCGATGCGACTCAGGTAGCCACTATTTTTTTGGCCATTTTGGATAAAAATAATCATGCTGAGAAGTTGTGCGGAATTGTGAGCAACGACGCAACAAGAAGGGAGTTTTAGCAAGCTGGTGCTAAATTTTACTTGAAAAAAAATAGACCTGCTGAGTATTTATTTATTATGGTAATTCCTACGAGCATATTTAGAACCACGACACAATTACTATTACTTTTAAGTGAAACGACAAAAGCGGCCAGAAAGTTAACGTTTTTGTCTTAAAAACCATGAATTTTTTTTGCTAAAAGATAATATGGTTTCTTCCTCGAAGAAGCCATTATCGCCTCCATTTTTATGCATCTCAAGTTCACACACAAATATGAGTTAGTTAGGCGACGTATGTTTTTACTATGTTGTAATATTTGTGAAAACATGCATACAGATGCAGGGTTTACATATTCATGTAAGTTGATAAATGGCCGGTCACTATTTTATTTTCATGACACCTTGCGAACACATTAGCGAACACGGAAAACGTGCTTAAAAATCCCACTAACCGAAAATACAGAATTCCCTGTGCAAATGGAACCTTTCTTAAAAATTTATTTCTGCACTGGTGAGCTGAAGCTGATGACGGTGAAGTTGTACACAAAAAATGTGCCAGTAATTGTCACCATGTTTGCATTGTAAAGTTGGTGGAAATTTAACTCGATATTATGTATTGAATGATTTAGCACAAATATAAATGGATTAGTGGTGTTGGCAAGCCCAAAAAATTTTTTGTTTCTTCCCATTCACTTCTCAATTTCTGCTCGTGAATATCTTTTGGCAATCGACCATGAAATAACCATTTTTGCAACGACCATTGTGGTGATTGGAAGGGTGCAAACATGCATGTACCTATCTACATAAGTCTCGTCTCAAACGTTTATAAATGGCTGTGTGGACACGTTGTAAACGATAAAAAAACGTTATTCCGCCAATGACCAAGTTAAATCTCAGCAGCATCACAAAATTTTCAAGTAGAATGGCATCTGCAGCAATGCTCCTCCTTAGTTTTGCATACAAAATTTCAGAAGTATCTCTACATAATATTTATATAAACCATTCTCATTAAACGTAAGTAATGCTGAAAACACCCAATACATCGACGAATCTTCTTAATTTATACTACAAATATTTTATGAGAAATGCTGACCGACGTCATAATTAGAAAAACAGATTTCTTCTGTTTTTTTAGACTGGTGGAGCTCACTGAAGACTCAATTTATTTATTCGATGCAATTCTGATAAGTTCGACTCTTATTTGTTTGTGAAAAGTAAGAGTGGAAAAATTGGTTGCATGCATGTAACCACGTGTCCAGTTTCAAAATGAAAATAATGTGCGTTTCCTTCCTCCTAAATATTCTTCTAAGCTGTCAATACTATTTTGCAACTTGACACGCAAAACGCATCATCCACAATGACGAGCATCATTATTGCTCATGATTTCAG
>JAHZNF010003969.1:0-10460 GCA_027744215.1 Troglopedetes dispersus | reverse complement strand
TTGCTATACAAGTTTACAAGGAGTTTCGTCGAATGATCTGTCGCAAGATGAGTTCAGCCAGGTACCGTGGCTTTCAACTGACTACTAATATTTTTTGCTATTATTTATCATGATCATGTAAACCAGAGTTTTTGTTACTTTGATTGAAAAAGATTGCCACGGATAGGTATTTCACTGTTGGTATCCACAAAGCTATTCAAATGCATTCACAAATTGCTCCAACCTACGCGTCAGTATTCAACTATTCCAGCAATTTAGGACGGGCTGGCAGGAGAGGTTTTAAAAACTATGCGGAGTTTGGTAGGTTATCCACTGCTACAGTTATCTAAATTGTCTACTGACTACAATGAAAGAATTTACCGGTACCAGGTAAATTATTAGTTTCACATGTGTTCGCAGGAATTTTACATGGGGACGATTTAACTTACTTCTTAAACAGCACAAAGAATCATCCACCCATCCGAAGATATGATTCCCATTTTGCCATTACGAAACTCCTTGTAAACTTGTATAGCAATTTTGCTACAAACGGGTAAGTTGCAGGAGGAAGCAAATGAAAAGTTAAAATACAAACATTTCGCTTGCTGTTGTGATTGATATTAAATTTCTTGCTATCAGAGAGCCTTTGTACTCAACAGAAGACGGTCAACACCAAATTTGGGAGGCAGTTTCCAACCAGGAAAAATTACGATTTCTGAGAATAGATGAAGAAGTGAAAATGATAGATGACCCTTACATTGAAATCTCCAAGTTTTGGGAAAGTTTGGGTATACCTGATACCACGTCTTTTTTCAGATTATGATAATATGCAAAGGTGCTAATTTTCACTGAGAAATGAAAAATGTCTCACTTTCTTTTTCATGTGTCACAAATTTTTATTAACTAATAAATACTTTAGGACTAGAACAACAGTTGTTGTTTTGTGAGTAAACATTGAATTGTGTACGAGTGCGCAGCTTTGCAACTGTCTCTATTATATTTATATCCAAATTGTCTGCAGAATTATTTAAGAATTATTAAATAATGAAGTGTACATACCATGTTTGGTTGACGTAGCTCTAGTATAGTAGTGTACCAACAATAGTCAGGTTAAAATTTTGCTCTGAAATGAAAATGAAATTGTAACAAATTCACATTTTAACAAGTTAAGGAAATATGAAATGATCTTAAAATATTACACTTACTCGCTTGAGCTCTCAAAGTACATGTAGTCCTTGATTGGGAAAAACGATTTTTGATTTGTGTTCATATAAATAAAAATTCACAGCATTTTGCATTAGATTAAAAGGGATACTTACAATCAAGAAAGTAGCACCAAGAAGTAATGCCTTCATTGATGGATTGATTCCTGGGGGGAACTGCACCCCGAAAATGTCAGCATCTGTGAAGGCTTCAGTGAGAATGCCTCGCCATTGCTTCGAAATTTTTCCACATTCACTGATGCCATCCGATGCAAATATCTGTAAAATATTGTAATGTCCAGTTCAGTCTCGCTATGCTACTACTGTCACTGTTGTCATTTAAAAAGTGGCTTTAATTTCTCAGTGGGTTTCACGAACGGGAAAATCCACATCACCACATCTGCAAGAAAACTGACAGAGTGGACCCTTTACAATGAACACAACTGCATCAGTTGTATCTTTTACCAACAGTTCCGGACGTATTCCCCATTTTTGCTCAACCGAACCTATTGAATTTCCTTGTGGTGACTGGATGGTCATTTTCTACAACCAAAAATTCAGCGCGCACATATAAAACCGAATAAGTTCAGGTTAAACCTGCAAACAGCAGGGAAAGCATATCTCTTGACAAGCCAGTGGTCGATTCATATATATGACAAGATTCCCTTCGCCATCCCGAATATTCACGAAAATTGGTCGCAGAGGGCCGCACCAACATCTCATACAAAAGTCAGAAGTTTCGTCTACCGTGTAAATGATCTCATTTTGTTCGTCAAAGATTTCATACTTGTTCTCCGTCTCACACCCGAGAACGACTTATAAAAGAAAATGAATTCAGTAATTGATAGAACCCCAGTCAGAAAAAAAATATTACATAAATTTATATATAATTCACCTTCCAGTAATTCCCTTCGTTGTTTAACAAGGAGCCGATCAGCGGCAGCCAGCGGTGCCAAGTGACCACCACCATCCTTTCCACTCGCAGATACTGGGGGATATTGTTGAGCCACCACTCCACCAGTGGCACCTTGATCTAAAGAAAAAATGTAGCAACAAAATTAAGGCAAGAGTTAAGTAGTACTACATACTTCCGTCCGTCATTGTTAGTAATGTATTTGGGATGGTTTTTATTTATAGCCTAAGTTATTTAACGTCTCCATTATTTTTTGAACTTAGACGAAATATATAAAAACCCCAATTTAAGTTAGCAGACTTACATCAGACCTATAGCAGACGGATAGCAGACAATAATTAAATCGTTTACCTATAGCATTTGGTTGGTTCATGATGACCGGGGACACCGTTTCGTTGGTCATTGTATCTGATATCGTTGGTAGTTTTGGATACATTGAAAATGATTTTCCTTTTATAAATTAATTTACCATGAACGAAATCAAAGCTGGACCATTGGTGTGCAATGCGTCCAGACAAACTCAACACCTAATTTTATCTGTTCCAAAATTGCGAAGTTGAGCTTAAGATTATCGATATTCAATTTCACTTTATTTTTCGAAGTTCTGTCTGTCTTTATATTATGTATAAGCAGAGGTATATGTACACCTCGTTTATTCTAGCTTTGTGTGAAAGCTTAAAAGTAACTATCTACTTCTTATTACCTAAGCATGGTGTGAAGTTCTAAATGAATACAACATCATTACGAGTAGCTATGAGATGGCTTTTCTTAGCAAGTCTGAAGGTTTTATTGATTTTTAGCAGTTTTCAAAAACATACTCAAGATCAATATTCCTTGCGTGTGTCCGCATGGTAGTTTGTTAGAAGATACTAAGTGCAAAATACTAAAGAAATCAAGTCGCAGAATTGTTAGTTTTTTTAAACAAAATTCAACGTTTTATATGCATTCTTACTAGCAAGGTCTTACAATTATCTTCTACACGATAATCTGAATTTGATTTGCAGATAAGCTTATTCAAATTCATATCAGCACTCGGTCGTGTAATTTACCGCCGTGCTCTTTTCAAATTTTACATGTCTTATATGATTTAAATCCTTTTCGAATCAAGCACAAAGAAATTAGGGAAGCATGTAATCTCTAATTTCTCTAAAGGGCTGGCGAAAAGTTTCCTCAGTCTTTAGGGAACCTTTTTAATTAGTTTTATGTTGATTTCTTTACCGAATTATAAAAGCTTCAGATACCTGATTGAATTAATTGATAAATAATTGTCATTTCACTGTTTTATCCGGTGGTGAGCACATTATTTCAGTTGCTCAAATAAGCGATTCTATGAATCGCAGCAAAAAGCAGGAGCCATCATACACATGGAGCTTTACTATTTCCGCAACAAAAATGTACACTTGTGTATTAAATATATTTTTTCGTCTTCGATGGAGCGTCTTGTATAACAAATGAAATTAGAGAGATAGGAGTAAAAAAAATCGATTTGTTCAATTTTTTAACTCGATACATTTTTATTCACCCTCAGGAAGTTGTATTTGCACCATTAAAATTGTCTTGTACATGTATTTCACAGTCCTTTTCATTGCTGTTGTAATTCCCTCATGACGGGTAAGCCTTTAGTTCTGCTTACAGTTCAATATAACTTGTCGCTTTGTTGTAGTAATAAAAGTATTCTGTTTGTGTATTCAATGACATGCATTTTCTCAAGGCTCACGGTGTGGTGTTTTATGCTCTAATTAAAGATCATCAACTCCGCTTATTAAAACATGTCAGCCGAAGAAAAGAAGAAGAAATCTTACTGTCATGAACACTTTTCGAACAAAAAAAATATGGACGCACCCAGTGTCACCTCCCACACATCAGTCCCTGTACCGTACCCCTCATTAAATATAAAACCTATTAGTTAAAAAGATACTCGGGCGGCGTCATCAGGGTGTGCACCAATTTAATTGAATCAATGCTTTGACTGTGTAGTCTCATCCAACTTTATATTTATTAATGTGGTAAAATGCAATGAAACATAAACACTTCCTTCCTTCCGTTCAATTGTCGTATTGGTCACAGCTAATAACAATAACAGTTCACAACAACTCTGTACTCTGTTCAATGCAGTTTTATGAGGAAGATGTCTATCTTTTCTCACGGCAGGTTAATATAAGCTTATTTAACCTGAGTTGCACTTTGCTGTGCAACTTCTTTCTTTGTTGTTGTATTATTATTAGAAGGAACGGACTATTTTGCACAATGCAAGACCGTTGCTGTCCCATGTTACATGTCGGTTTCTTTTGTGCTGCTCATCTTGAAATGTATCAGAATCGCAAAGGAAGGAAGGAAGTGACTTTAAAACTGTACGCGTAGGATTTAATTAGAAGGAATGACATAAATGATGCAACACATATGTCTCTATTAAATATATTACGAAGGGAAGGGGATGCCTTGACGTCCAAGCCAAAAGCATACCGCAATATTTTTTATGGGCTTTTCATAAGTAGTATCGGCTTCAACGAATTCTGTTTTCTTTCTCATAGGAATTTATGCAATATCCGATGAAATCGCACTCAATTACTTATCGTGTTTCACGAATGACGCGAACTTTTCGTGTTGTAGGAAAGGAAGTGACTTATCGTGGGTTTATCTAAATAAAATGTATGCAGGTAGCAGTAATAAACTTGGTTCAAGTATCTTTGCAGCAATATAAATAATACTATGAGCCGAATAATTTACGACACATGCCTGACTACTTCCCTCCATTGTTAAAAAATTTCCGAAGCAGGTGAAAATTTTCGAGATAGGATTTTATGCCTTAAACTGCATTTCAAATGTGAGCGTGACTCAAGTGTGCATTAGTTGAGCTTCCCGACTTTCCCGAGTGCCTTTAAACCAAAAAATGACTTTCAAAATTCGTCGCTCAACGTTTGGCGATTTTGTGACAGTTACTGCGGAGTTTTGTTGAACGTAAAAGGAACATCATTAAATTGCTTAACTGACGAAACTACCTGATTGACCAATCGGCCAATATAGAAAAATGATTATTGTGACGTCGTTGTTTCTGCTAAGTCTCATGTGTAGTTACATGCCATGTGACCGCAAGTTTAACGAACCAACACCCACCATTCAGGAGGCAGAATCGGAAGTACATGAAACATTCCGGTATCCCAGAAGTGGTCCCCTTAAAGCAAATCAGGTTTCAGATGGGTCAAATACGGTTTCTGGTCAAGAATTTCCCGTCGTGGGAACTACAAGTGGTGCCGTGGAAGGTTACTTTATGAAAATCATAAACAATCGAGCTATCCTGGCATTTGAAGGCATACCTTATGCCCAAGCTCCTGTCGGGCATTTAAGATGGCGGGTTAGTATATTTTTAATAATTACATCCGAAGCCACGCTTTATCTGGCAGGATCTGAGTCAGGTGCATTTATTTAAGCCATGTAATTGAGACTATACATAATATGTAGTTCTAAACATTCACAGAACCCAATGCCAAAACTCCCATGGTCCGGTATTCGGCAAGCAAAGGACCCGGGTCCAATATGTCTCCAATACCATGTGCGAAAATTAGTTCACATCACTGGAAAGGAAGATTGTCTCACTTTAAATATTTACACAATTGGGGTAAGGAAAGACACAGCTCAATGAGTATACTTTAGCATTAAATTGTTTTAATTAGATTAAAAATTCAATTGTGACATTCTCGGTTTTCCAATAAGATCATTTTTGTTTAGAAGTGTCAATAACTTGTGGTAGGATCGGGAAGAGCAATATTCGTTGATAAGTAGTAAAGTTCCATTTTTGTTGTAGCTTCCATCTACTTTTAAAGGAAAGTCCTACAATCCAGGCTACCCTACTATAGTATGGCTGCATGGAGGTATAGAAAAATATGTAGTTGTTGATGCTGTTTACACGCAAAGTATTTTTTTAAATGTCTGAAAATTTAATTAAGCAAGGATTGTCAAATCGTTACAAAGTTTATTGCTCCATTATGTGTAGGAGGATACTTCTTTGGTGCAGGAAGTGAGTATGGACCATCGTATCTTTTACAAGATGATTTGATTCTTGTCACAGTCAACTCAAGGCAAGGAGTTTTCGGTAAAGGCAAAATAACTTCTACCACAATTAGATTGACAATATGTATAGCGTCACCAAGTTTGACAAAAAATGTTTGCGCAGGCTTTTTGAGCACTGGGGATGATGAAAGTCCGGGAAATTTTGGACTCAAGGACCAAGCTTTAGCCCTTCGATGGGTTCGAGAAAATATTGAAAATTTTGGGGGAGACCCTAAGAAAATTACGCTGATGGTATTCGTTTTCTTTCAGAAATGCATAATATTAATTTTAAGCTAAAATCAAAGTGATTGTTTAATGCCCATTTTTACAATTAATTCATGGCCAATCTACGGGTNAGTGATTGTTTAATGCCCATTTTTACAATTAATTCAGGGCCAATCTACGGGTGCTGCAGCTGCCCATTTACACATGATGTCACCATTGTCGAAAAACTTATTGCATGGGGTAGTGTCATTTTCTGGAACTGCCCTAAATCATTGGGCTGTGAATACAGAGTCACGGAGCTTGCGACTTACAAGGAAACTTTCGGAAAGCGTTGGATGTCCCACTACTGCAGGGAGTCGAGCTTTGATGGATTGCTTGAGAGCTACAAATCCGTACTTTCTTTTACATGAACAACAGAGATTATATGTAATAAAACTTCATCGGCTACTTTAGGATATAATTACCGAATATTATGTTAACAATTCTAATTATCTCGATCCTCCGTTCAATGTGAGGGTTTGCTGGTTTAAGTGAGGCATATATTTAATAACTATTTTTAACTTAGGATTTTATGACATTTCCACCTATTTTATTCGCCCCGGTTGTTGAACGAAATGGACCGGATGCTTTCCTACCAGACACTCCCGAGAACCTCTACACTGCCAGTAAAGTTGCGCGCGTGCCTTGGATCTGCACACAAACCACGGAAGAAGGCGAGTCGTTTGCTCTGGCCTTCAAACATATTGGTAGAATCCCCTTCTATCAGCGAAGCTTTGACAGATTTGCTCCAATCATTTTGGACTATTGGTACATTGCCAATAACGCGAGTCAGATAACAGAAAAGATTCG
The DNA here is from genome assembly GCA_027744215.1 of Troglopedetes dispersus. Taxonomy (NCBI): domain Eukaryota; kingdom Metazoa; phylum Arthropoda; class Collembola; order Entomobryomorpha; family Paronellidae; genus Troglopedetes; species Troglopedetes dispersus. Next base: position 3,245 of record JAHZNF010003969.1, on the reverse strand, counting down.
TAAGGCATACTTTGGAAACGATGGCCCTAAACCGACAGATGGGTCCATTCGAGCTGTCAGTGATGTATGTAAATGTGTACAAGTCCTTTCTGAAAAAAACATTTGGCATTTTAAAGATATAAAACTTATTTACAATCTTCTTTTGTACTTACAAACAAGCTTGTCTCAGACCGTTACTTTCGAGTTGGGATGCATCGAGCAATATCGCTACATTCGCAGCTAGCTCCCACATACGCCTCGCTTTTCGGCTTCCGGAATCAAATAGCGTATCCTTCTCTTTGGGGAAGTGATCCGAACAGGAGAGGCGTTGGTCATGCTAGTGACACCGGGTAGGCAAAGAAAAGTTTTCAAATTGTTTTTGTGCTCATCTAGTATTGCAGAAGAAACGTAATTTTGGCTTTGTTATAGATTTTATTTTAACAGCAGTCTGAGTTTTCTACCTTTGGCCATGGGTACATCAGGCTACGACCTTTCCAGAATGCTCATAAACTTTATATACCACTTCGCAGCTAAACGGTACTAATTTTAAGTGATAGCAATTCAAAATTCCTACGAGTATGTAGGCAATTCTTTTCCTTTTTCCTAATTCCAGTGAACCGTATTTAACATACAACAATGGCAATGTTATCAAGATGTGGAAACCAGCAGCTTTTCAAGGAAATGAGTTGAGATTTTTATTGATCGATAATGAAAACGTCATTATGATTCCTGAACCAAGGCAGTACGCCATCAAATTCTGGGAATCGTTAGGTTTGCCAGACACCCCGGTGACGAGTACAGGAGGGGAAGAGATCGTTACAGCGCCATCCATTCCACAAACTAGTCATAAACCAATTATTAATTCCGAAAGTTTAAGAGTGCTAACCCCACCGGTGCCGTTCGAACCCCCTTCAACAAACTATTACAAAGCGAGTTTTAGCAATAATGAAATATCATCAGATAATCCTGTTTATAGGCAAACTTTTTAAAAGTTTAATTAAAATCTCTGTTATGGTCGAAAAGTACTGTAAGCAACATTTACACAGTATCTTTACATGCATACATCTTTAACTCTTACAATCAACTAAATGTAGTAAAAATCTATTGACACGTAACACAGTTGATGCTGCAAAAACGATACATATTTACATATACTGAATCTTGGTTGGCATACACATTTAGCTAAATCTACTTTGAATCGATTCAAACTGCAGGGTATATTTAAGTACTAAATCATTTGGTTACTTTTTTTACAGTTCCAGGAATAGCCTGGTATAACCAGGGTTTTTGCTTTAGATAATCGGAGTACTGTCGCTTCTGTTCCTCCTCTGCCGCCTTCATTTCTTTCGCTGTTGGCTTACGGTTGCGATTGCTTGGTTTTTTAATCGACCAATTTTGTTTAAAGTAGTAAGGTGCGAAAGTACTACTACCAGGCTCCTCAGCCTGGTTGCCAGCAGCAGGAGCGGGTGTACTGTTGCTTCCAACTTGCTCAACTTGCTGCTGTGCGGATTTCTTCTGCTGTTGAGTTGTGCCCAGCCCTGGATGTCTTGCTCTCCCCTTTTTACTTTTGCCACTTTGTTGTCCCTTCCCGTTTGCTTGTTTGTGTCCAGCTTTCGCGTTGAAGTGAGAATGTTGAGATCTGTTGTTGTAAGATTGATTTTTGTTGACAGGATAATTGTTCTTTTTAGTTTTACTCATCTGGGTGTAGTCGAAAGGTACAGCATTTGAAGAGTAAGTTGGTGTAGGTCCTGTATTGCTAGAAAATTCTGAAAAGTTGGAAAGTTGAATGTCGGATGACCAATCCTGTTCTTCCGCCGGTACATGCGGAAGAGACATTACCGATTGCGGCACTTTTGGAAACTCCGTTGGAGCAGGAAGGCTAGGAAACATTTCCACTGATTGACTGGTTTGTCTTGGGTAATGATCATCAACCCAGTTGGCATTATTATGTTTTATAAAATTTCCCCCAGGTGGCATCATATTGGAATTTGAAGCACCCCAGCCTGTATTTCTTCGTATTTTTGGAGGTGTCGGTTGAAAGCGTTCCATTTCATTACTACACTCCCAAGGATTATAATCTTGACATTCAAAACTGGAATAATCGCTTCCATAACTGTCTTCGTAATTGCTATCATTCATGTATTGATCGTTGTGGTCTTCCTGTGGAAAAGAGAAAGGATTCACGGCTTGATTCATGAAAGGTTGACGTGGAACTGGCTGTCGCATCAGGAACCTTCCCCTTCCTCTTCTGGGACATTGTTGCAATTCTTGCTCAGATGGCATAGGGATCAGTCTCATCCTAGGCGAGGAATTATAATAAGGTGGAGGAGGTACATTTGGTCTCTGCCAGCCACCACGATTACTCTGGCTAAACATAGGTCTTTGTGATCTGAGCCGAGAAAGAAATAAACTGATAAAATCATCTTCTAGTAAAGTACCTATTTTAGAAGTAGGAGGACAACTTTTAACTGATGAAGAACTTACCTATTATAATTAGTAGATTTACTGTAATTGTCTGTCATTTTCTTCGGAGATTTTTCAGACTTGGTGTTTTTGTCTTCATTGAAGCAGGGTTCCACACTGAGTTTACATCCTTCCACTTCCTTTTCATTCAAATCTCGTATTGCTGACCTAATGTTTCCAAATTGTTCTATAAACTGCACCAGAAAACAAACAGTAAGAAACTTCTTCATTTGGTAAATTCTGAAGAACTGCCATGAGATCACTATCAAGATAGAAGAGCGTGATAATAGTGAAACTGAGAAAACCATCATTTCAAATAACAATCATATTATATTAGGGTTCTTGCTATATTATAAATAAATCAAACAAGTAATAACCTGGCAGATTTTAATTTAAATCAATTAATACTATAAATATTTAATTACGATTCTTCCGTACCACAACTCCATCTCGTGTGCCATCCCGCACAACACGAGAATTCGGAAATATTTTTGCTTTTAACACCAGCCCGTAAGGCATGAAAAGACTCCTTAATGCATCTGCTGAATAACTCGGAGGGATATTTCTTACTTTCATCTAGAGTAGAGTAGGCAAGTAGTAAAAAAACATTACAGTCAAACACAAAAATAATTGTAAGTTAGATTCTAACAATGGTAAATAAATGCGGTCAACAGTCGGAGGGAATTGACGGTGAAAGATGACATGATATTAAGTCCTGGCGACAGGTCCTACCTACCTTCATGGTGGAGAGTGAAGGTCCTTCAGGATTTTTTGATACTGCGACTACTAAAGGTTTTTCATGC
>JAHZNF010003968.1:0-18629 GCA_027744215.1 Troglopedetes dispersus | reverse complement strand
AGGAAAATGTGGAAGAGTTGGTCTCCTGTCTCGACTTTCCTTGTTACATGTGAGGATTGTGTAAGGACACATGACTGAGGTAACTGGGATATCGACCGGCTACTCAGTACCACATGAATACAATACTTGTATCATCCTTTAGAATACCCACCACCAAAATTTTTAAAAGAAGGTGGAGGTAGACAACGGAAAATATTTAGCGTGCCAGGGTACACGCTCGTTTTGTGGAAACTTGGCTTCCTGAAAACCCCTGCCACTGTCATTCTACGCGATCCCGCTGTCCCTGTCCTGCATCTTGTTCCTTTTTCTGTGCTTTCCTTGGCATATTATCATATTTGCATACATAACATAACATGTGAGTGTGGTGAGAGCAATATTTTTCATGTAGGAAAAATGTATCGGAAACGCGCTTCCATAAACACAGAAATGATCCAAATCCACTGGATGCTTGTATCTCGCAGGTATCCAACTTTCTTACTGCTTCGAGTATGAATTTGAAGAAAAAATTTTAAAATAGAACTTGAACTGAACTCCTTTCGGCAGGAGGATCGCGAAATAAAAAACGCAACATAGACTCAAGAGGCTACTCCAGCCACCGCAGCCCAAATAAAGTCGTCGAGGGTTCCCTTCAAAACTTCAATTCGGTTAAAGTGAGACAAGGCAAACGCGTTGGTTGGTTTACCCAAAATTCGAAGCTCGAGAGATCTTCGTTTTCAAAGATACACCATCTCATATCTCGTTAAAGTTAGGCCGAGGCAGGATTTCGGGTGTATGAACTAAGCTCCGTTTGCTCTGTGAAAGGCGAAAAAAACAAAAATCTATGAACGAACTTCCATTTTTTCTACATGCATGCATTGACTTGAATCCAATCTTTAACAACTGGTTTTTGTCTGGTGCTAGTTACTTTTGGAAGATGGAAGGTTATACTATTTCAGTTTGTATTGGTTTAGATAAAGCTCGCTCTTTTTCCAGAGCGAGTCAGAATTATTTTTTCTTTTTGGAAAGTTGTAATAGGAGTGAGTGGAATGGTGGAAAGCACGCTTGGAAAGTACAACCAGAACACACACACCGAGCCAAGCTACTCCAGAAGAAAGAAGACCCATGTATCCGTTGAATATTTAAGTAAAACAGGGAGCGAAAGGAACGACGAAGCTCAGTTTGTCCAGAGCATCTATATCAAAAGCACCAACACACGTGTATTGTTACATGACAGAGGAGAAGGTTGTTTTGAGCTCAATAAATGGTAAACGACGAGAACGAAATACCTGTTCACATTTTTGTGAGAATTTTGAAAGAAGGCTTTTGAATATTTGGAGGAATTCCCTTAGAAAGTTGGGTTATATTACATTTGGTGTACAAGGAAATTTCACTGTACATTGAAGAGGCAGTGGTTTGCACACAAAGTGGAAGTTACTTTCGTTGCTCACTGTGAAAGAAGCACATTGTACCTTCCCAAGTGAATCCATGAATACACACGTTCTCCGAATCTAAATTTAAATTTTCTTGAATCATTAACTCTGTGTAATCAACATCTTTTTTTAGAAATAGTATTTGTAGAAGGAACATCCTCATTGTTTACACAGAATTCATCACGTTTGAAAGTTCTATCAGTGGATCACGCTGGATGTAAACAATCCATCGTGAAACAGTTTTCTCTGGCAGCTTTTCTCCTGTTTTATGCGTTAGTACATGTACAAAACACAGCTTTTGTTGGGAGCATGTTTTGTGATCATCAACTAAAACAACAGTTGTAATTAGTTTAATATTAACGTTGGCCTCATTGCCGCCATTATTATAACGTTCCTCCACTCACTTCAGTTTCAATCAATATAGTCATCAGTATATGTCCCTCTCGTGTGCATCGGTCATTGTTAATTACAACATCACATCAGCTAAAACTTTATCTTCATCATCGTCACTTAATCATCCATACGCATTCAAAAGAGAAGTGTATTGATCCGAAAATACATTTCGATGAAAAACGACTCTGCAAACTTTTCTCATCAGTGTCAACTATCTGTTTCATAATTCTTTGTCATTAAGACTCGCTCCGGCTCATGCTGGAAATATTTTTCGAAAGTGAGTGAGTATAGTGCAGACGAACCAAGAGGCATTAGAAGCTCGAAAATAGGGTGAATTATATCATCAATATTTTTCTCTCGCGTTTATGGCGTATTTACCCGGAAAGGAAGTGTGTGCCAATTTTAGGTAACAGGCTAAGCACAGGATTTTCTCAATTCGATGTCTTTGCATAAACGTAAGTATATCGAACCAAGTCGTAAGTGGAGATTATGTTTATTTGTAACTTACATACGTATGAGTACAAAATTCTGTCCAAAAAATTCCTTTAAGCCTTTTTATCCCGAAATCCAGTGGAGCAACACGTTGCACACTAGACAAATAAGAAAGTCTGCAAATAACAGTCTAACAGAGGATTAGCTCCTACATCCCCTTTCTCACTTTTCTCATGGCACATAATATAACAATTGTGGACAGGTAATAAAATACCATGTGTAAAATGCTTTTCTGTCTGGATTATTCTTATTTTCGAGATCTGTTGCGTGCGAAAATAAATTCGCAAAGCTGTACGAAACGATGATTTTGAAGCTAGTACGATCGCGTGACACTATTATGCTATTCTATACTCTGTACTCTGCTCTTCAATTAGAAAGTAATATTTCATATTATTTTTGAAGTCATAAATAATCTAATGGTAAATTGATTTTTAATGTTACAGGAACAGCGGTGAATACGACTACGCCCGTGTGTTTTCTCAGTAACTAATGATCCGTTGAAATAGAAAGTTTTTGTGGATGAGCGGTCGTGGGATAAAAGTTTACCGAGTTAAAATAGCGAACTTTCTCCAGAAAACCACCTAGGTACATGCCTTTTTGCGTAGACAGACTTCACCGCAGCGAATTTATTCATCATCAATAAAACAAATCACCAGTAATAATACTTTTCTTTTTTTCCACCGAATCGGCAGACAAACAGGAAAAATATTCATTTGTAACTGTTTTTATCCAATTTCTTTTTTTCTTTCTTACGACTTCCTCATTTTGCAGTCGCTATACCTTTTCCTCTAGAAAAAAAACTCACAAAGTCGCTATCGTCAGAATCTATCCGTTCGTACATGAAAATTATCATCGATTTTCTCTCTCCCGAGTATTTTCTTCTTTCTCGCTCACCCTGTTGTCTCGATCCACCCCAAAGGAATGCGATGAACTGGGTCTAAAGAGAAAGATTAGCACAGTCAGCAAAACAGGATTGAAATATACGTCTCCGCTATTTTTTAAGGTGAACAAGTGTTATTATTGCTGGTTCGGTTCCACCAAAACCAAAGCATATTCACCTCGCGAAACGACCGACGACACAAAAGAAACGGGAATATATTTTTCATTTTCAATTCAAAACCGAAATTTTGTTAAAAAAGCGTAAAAGAAATCTGTCAGGCCGGAAAATAGTGGAGCTACCACAATAGACAATAATACCGCATGCAGAAATAAATTTGAACGAAAAATTCTTCCCGGGAAAAAACGAAGCAGAGAAAAGAGTGTCTGTAGGCCGCCGGAACGAAAGTGGGAATCGAAGGAAAAAAACAGGTAAGGAGATACAAGATACAAAAATTTGAATTACATACCTTTGCTTTTACTCACACGTAAATACTAAAAGTGTACAAACTGCCGAATGCTGATGCTGCAGCTATGCTGAACTGCAAATTGCGCTGACGCTGCTGTGAGTTGCTCTCTCGTTTCGCTTTTTACCTATTGTGCGATTTGGTTCCTTGCTCGAAATGATTAATGCAAATATATTCAAAAAATATTTAAAGTGTAAGTACATACGTGAGCTTTACTACACATGAAATGTTGCAGAAACAGCTTTGGAAAGTAAGAGTCTGTCAGTACTATTCCTGTTTCTCTTTCATTACAATCCTTCTAATTTGCATTTTTTTTTCAAAATGCAAACTTTTCCTTACAAAATTTTCCTTTCTGTGTATTCAGATTTAGTTGATCCCACTGGAATTTTCCTCATTTATCCACCGAGCCAAAGATGAAAACGTGATTCCTTTTTTAAATATCGCACAACCATTTTCCGACGTAAAATATTGTAAGTGAATCTTCGTAGCTATCTTTTATACCGGGCGAGACTGCGATACTTTGAACACTGCGTTACAATTTTGTTCCTGAAGCTGGGGCGCTGCTCAGTCTTTAAATTTTCTGGCACGAATCATTTTGCAATTTTTGTTGCTGGGTGCGACAGCCTTCCCTTTTGTACTTTTTCTACGCTAAACCAATGTGTTGTAGCATTTTTTAAAATGATTTTGTGTACTTAAGGATCAAAGCATCTTTTAAAAAATCCACTTTTTCCATCTAACATTCCATGCTAAAGGAAGAATACAGATACAATGAAGCAATTTGCCTGACTGTTGTTTGAGCATAAAATATTAATCGTCCCTTTTTTATTGCGTCCTTTTCAACTCAAATTACACTACTATGCACACTAAGGATGTGCTGATTCAGTTTTCAGTTGGTGGTGGACCAAGTGCAAGACTGCAGTTGACGTTGACATTTCAAAGGGAAACAATAGGCAAAACGTGGAAAGAGCCTTTGTCGCGAAGTTTTTCGTTTAATTACCTTGGCACTTGAACAAACTTAGAACTTCACGATTTTTATCTGATGAGTTCCATCATCAGAGGAATAATAACCCTCAAACGAACAAGGATCTTCGTAGACATATATATTTACACTAAACTTGAAGGTAAAAGTAGGACCAATATCACGATGATGATGGTAATAATGGTAATACAAATACTTTTCGGTGCAGCTGGTGAAGGAGAGAAAGAAGCTGTTTTGTGCTTCAACAAAGGCACATTTTTCCGGGCTTAAGTATAGATAGTCTGAGGCAGACAGCGACATGAAATCCGAATAGCCGATCTATACTTTTATATTTGTAGGTTTCTTAGTTTTACCATAATCCATGTGCATATACCTGTTGTACATTTTTATAGTTTGTCATAATTTTAAAATACCTAACTTTAGTTTTCTCCCTCACATAAAACTCAAATGTTCTCATAAACTTGCTATATTTGAACATTAAAAGGGTTTCTTTGAAAAAATGCTCTGAACCACAAAGGCGAAGACGTGCTAAAATAAAATGTGCTTATACATCCTTATGTACTCTTGAGTCGTCAACCATGTTTTTCTTTCAAAAGATGGTCATGGGCAGTGAGAGCCACTGAATAGAACCTACCACAACGAAGACGAAATGACCCAAACAAAGGCGAGGTGAAGTCGTGAAAGCCTGGGTGAAAAGGAAAACCCTCATAACGAGGTGTATGTCCACAAACTCTTTTCTGGACTTTCCTTTCTTTATCCTTTCCCAACTTTGTTGTAGAAACAACGGTTTGTATTTATTTGCAGTTTTCAAGGATTTTGATGAAAGAAAGGAGGCCATGAGAAAAGGAGGGACACACAGCACAACGTAAGAACACACTCACCACCGAGCAAAAATATTATAATAGTCGTAAGGTAAACATATACCGATGCATTTGTCATGTTGTGTACAGAAGATGGTGATGATAACTGACATCGTAAAAGAAAAGGAAAAATGTTGTTGTACCACGAAGAACAACACTGACACATTTCTTTATGTTTATATAAAACTCCAGAATTCTAACAATAATGGCGACAAAGTCACTTCACTCGCATCAACTTTATATTAGCCTTGGGGCATTTTCACCAAAAAAAATTGTCAGAGTGGATGAAAATTGAAATATATACATAGGACAAATAGCTGCTCTCAACAAGATAAAAGTTGAAAACAGCAAAGACTAGATTTTGTCGTCTTATACGATTCCTACTTACCCGTCATACACAATAGACCAAAACCAGATGAAATTTCCATGTTATTCCCTTTTTTATTATGTATTCCTTTTCTGTCAAAGGATTTCTGAAGAAAACAAAATAGTCAGAAAAGGAGGTATCGAGTCTGTTGCATGTGCGTGGCAAAAAAATGGAAAGGAAAAGAGCTTTCGTTAAAAAATTCACAACTGTGCATGAATTGCATACGAACGGTCTTATTTTATCAAAGGAAAAGTCAAACGACCAGTTGGTAGTGAGTATTTATGACTGTGTGTATAGCAGGGAGGGTTTATGGTTATTATATTACATTCATTGAAAATGAAAAGGAAGAACGAAAAAGGGGAAATTGATTCTCCTTTGGGATTATCCAAGTCGAGAGAAAGGGGGAGTCAAGAGAACCAAGTAGTGTGGGTGTGCGTTCGAGTTTTGAAACTATAGTTATAGGATCATCGTGCCATGATGACTATGCAAATTGTCTGCCAGGTATAAGTCCTTTTTTTAAAGGCTGGATTATGGTTTCCTTTTGTGTGGATACGGAAAATACTTCTGGGATGTTGGTTAACATGGTCAGGCGCAGAGGAGGAAATACCATGATGGTATTTTTGGACACCACATCTGATCACAATCATGTACCTGCCATTTTTTTATTTTTCACTTGTTCTTTGCCTACATTTGCCTTTGCTAAGATTTTTATGGAGCTTCTCTGCATTATAGCCACAATTGGTATGCACAATATTATTTAGGCTGCTTGAATAAAAGATGAAACCCTGGAGGGGCTTGCAATATCGATTGAACGATGGTTTTAAGAAAATTGACAATTTAAGTTTCCTTTCATGCTCAGGCAAAGTTTTGGAAGGTGTCATTGTAGGTTAATAATAATATCCGTTGTGAGAATTGCTCCTCTAACTTAATTTCAAATCTATTGAGACGCTAATTCTTAAGACTCTTGGAACGTGGTTGGAGATTTGAATATTTTGATTATTAAATTACCAAAATATTTTTTGTTGGAGTAGGATAGATTCCTTTCCCGAGAAGACTGCACTCAAGTTCGTACTTATAAGTGACTTCAGAAAACTTTCCACTTTGAATATCTCTTCTAATTTTCTTGAGCCAAAATTTGCGTGTGAAAAGCACAATGAAAATAAGCCAGTACACTCGCTTCTTGGACCGATTCTCGCGCCCCTTGGTGGCTACATGGCTGTGCCTGAGAAGTATTTTTGAGAGAAAAAGTCTTTTCTTTTCTCAAGGCTCATCCACCTTAGAGGAAAATTTCTTTCTCGGGAGCCACCGCAAAATATAGCTCTTGAGGTACTCTGTGGTGAAGTTTGTGTAGTTGGGAAAGCATATACTATTTTTACGATTCTTATCTACCAAGGAAAAGTCTAGAAAGCTATCTGAAGTAAAGAACCTGCAGTGTTCGCAGTAGAGACACATGTGATGATGTAAGTGATTACCTACATATGTATTACTAAACAAGTAATAGAAACAATGTGCAAAAGACACGAGTACATTTTATGGTAAGGCTGTTTGGGAAGCTTATTTTCACCATATTACTCACAGTGCCATTCTCAAATCCGTCTGCCTCATTTCTATTGCCAAAAGAAAGATTGAGGATACTTTTAGATTATTGTAAGAAGGCGTTGCATCATCATTCCCTCGTTTCTCGTTTATTCGCATTTAGCTTGTGCGGCAAGCCAATCCAAGCTCATCGTTTTTTCCATTTTCAGGAAAATGATATCAGTAGAATGCCACTCTGATTCTCCTTTCCCTTCGTCATCTTCGTATCATCAATTCTATTTCCCGTTTAGTTTTTCTCCAGAGTGGGCTTCAGTTGGGTATGTTTTGGTCTGCGGGCTGGATTGGTTTGGGTGGCCTTGTTTTACCACCCTGTCTTATCTTCCATGACGCACACACGTACTTTGGAAAAGCTACTTGAGAAATAGCCTTATACATCTCACCTTCTTCTGTTGTTGGTCGAATGCCGTTCCTGACGAAGAATGAAGATAATGGGAGGCTTTCCATTTTTTAAGTAAATCTGTTTGGATATTGATCAAATTCAAATGGAGAGCCAACGGAGAATTCCAAGTGGGCACGGAAGATGGATGGTGGACAGGACGGATGGGAAAATGGGTACGAATCTTGCACGTTCACTTATGTAATCAGTGTAAACGATAGACGAATTGGAATTTCGTTTGGAATGGTTGAGTCGAAGAATCCTTGTGCCGCTGAATTTTATTACCGGAGAAATGTGGAGCATTTGTGGAGGAATTCTATTTCTTCATCATTTTACTCCAATCCTGAGTTTGACTGAAGCCTTCCGCTTTGAGTCTCTGAATATCTTGTGCAGATTGTGTATACCGGAAGTGAAATACGCAAGAGTATCCTTGGAGCTACATCTCCCTAACATTATCTGAACATTTTTTGCGGACTTAGCTGTACTGGCGTTACGGAAAAAACGACAGAAAGTCTTAAGAGAAAACAGACACAGAGCTTATGCTGCAAGTGAAAGAATGGCACTATATTTATCATTTTTTTGCCTTCTACCGCTACTATTTCTTCGTAGTTGTTGGGAGACTACGCAAAACAGGATGTTGAAAAAATATGTAAATGTAAAGGGGAAAGCCCAAACGTGTGCAAGAGCAGCATGAAAAATCCGTTCCCAACTGGCTCTTGACAGCTTTCCCGATTTCTTATCTGTAAAAAATGTAGGTAGTTCGTTCAAAAAGAAGAGTGAAGCAACCATAGCACTGGCCGCAGACTGCTTACCTTGGCTAGTTCTAGTCACCCATTTATTCAAATGACAGGAACACGGAATCTCTTTAGGATGTTTCAGTTCCGGTGATCTTTTCTATCAGCTAGACACGTGAATGTTAGATCTCCCTTGCATTTTTTCTTTGTCTTCCGTTCCAAACGGTCGTGCTGACAGCATGCATGGTAAACCTCTCCTTCAACATATTTCTTCATTACTCCTGAATTGAATCATACAGCAAATATGATTTGGTAAGATTAATGACCACATGCTACTACACTTTTCCACGGGAATTATTGCGCTTACCTTTTTTACTAGAGATCTTATACAGTGTGCGTCAACATGGCATGTGGTCCACTATAAGTAAAACAATGGCTGCTGACTATATATATGAGTGTAAAAAACTATTTCATTTTCATTAGTAAAGTTGAAAACTTCACCCTTGTTCCGTTCCTGTGGATGAATTTAAAAAAATGAGAAAATATCGATAGAAATGCCAAAGGAATATTTTTAAGGAAAACATGAACCTAGTAACTCATAAAGACAGCTGTTTCCTCCGTCCTCTCTTTTTCATTATGTGAATCATTTAGGTATTTACTTTAATCATCTAGTTTTGCTTTGAACAATGTTCAACACTCAAACTTGAACTGTGAGTTCGAAGCGAAATACAGTTTGGGTTTTGACTGAAGCTTCTGCCATAATATAGTTTGTACATGAATAGGGTGCATATATGTAGTAGTCTCTCAAATACAGAAACACCATCCAAATGCCATAAGGTTTCCATCACGAGCCGTGTGGACCATTGGATGTTTCGGACGGTCATGCCTACTTTAACAATACACTTTTTCCAGTCTGGTTTCCCTTGTATACGATTATGATGAAATGGAGAAAAGTTGTTTTACTTTGTCGTTTACCCTCCTGGTTACGATTATGTGAAAACTTTTTCTGGAATGCATGTTATGTACGAAAAAGAAATGACGTGCGAAAGACTATTTCCGACACTCCTCCGACTCCTGACTGCGATGCATTATTTCTCTCCGTTCGCTTGTGTTGTGACGGTTAATCTGAGCAACATTTTTACTTGATGAACCGTAGAGAAAGCTTGTTCACCAGCACAGAATTTCTCTTTTTCTCCTGCTCCCCTTCCAACTATTGCTTTAGTTGTTCGTGCCTCGAAATGTTATCAGACTGCGAGACAAAAGACAAACGCAGAAGAAACATGTGGCCAGTCATGCATATAACCAAAGCTACTTTGTTTTAAACGAATAATCATGCAACAATATCACGTTTTTCCTTTCCACCGCCAAAAACATCACCATAATGTTCTTTTTCTACTTTTACCTATTCTCTTTTTTAGCTCCCAGCCAGCAGGTTCATTTACAAAGACAAAAATATCTAGATGTAAACATTGCAAACATTGTATTGCTCGTGTGTGGTCATTTTTACTTTCAGTCTGGGAAGACTGAACGTGATAACATTGGCAAACGCGTTTCCACTGTTGAGCAAGGACTAAGACGTAATCCAATGATTTTTTTCGAGCGTTGCGGCAGTCATGCTTGATGTTGAGCAGTTAGCGAAACGAACAAACTCACGATTTAACCTTTTAAAAACTTTAGCGCGGGATTGAGTGAGAATATAAAAGTAGACTAAACTTTCCTTCGAGTTGACCGGGCTCATCACATCACTACCATCAACAATACAACTTTGTCCAAAGTCCTTCGTTTGCCCAAAAGTTAGGCACGAACTTGCACTGCAGATCAGGCTCATATATGATTTAAGTGCTATTGCAGAAGTCGCGTCGTCACGTCTCCAGCCTATCCCTCCAGCCCATGGCTTCGTTTCGTAAGCATATAAGTAAATTGATGAGACTGGATGTGTATGATATGTAAGACGTCGCTGCTGGTTAACTAGCTCTCTTCCTTTATATCTATTTTTGTAGCGCGCTGGAAATGAGTGTCGAATTAACTTTTTGGAATGAGTTTTCAAAGTGGTAACATCCACTGCAACTTTCTCTGATAGTATTGTGTTTCCCCAACGTGTCGTAATATTTTTACCAGCTGAGGGTTGCCCAGCTTGGTCATTTTGTTTGGAGAATTTAGTTTTTTAAAATTGTATAGAGAACTGTAAAAATGAGTTTTTAAGAAAGTCTGTTCAGCTAAGTAAATCTACCATTTTGTGCTTCCCAACAAGGGTTGCTTGGTTCAATTCTTGGAGGAAGGATTCAAGGAAATTATTAAAAATGGAAGCTGGAAAAGCTATTTAAATTTTATAGCAAAATTGTGCCATTTATACATGCTTATATGATATCCATACCCCTATCCGGGAAGTTCGTGTAACTCGAGAGTTGAGTTTGAGTGCTTCTGAGGCAAAAAAGTAGTCCCTGTTTTCTTCTTCAGCATCAACTTTCTTCGAATGTACAAGCTACTGCACAACAAAATTACTTTTTAGCCTGAAAGGACGGGGGAAATTGGAAATTACATTGCACTTACTGACGGGACGGGTGTGGAAAATCTAAATATGCTGCGAGTAATGTTCTGAGGAACCGCTACTGACACATTGCATGCATTCTAATTACGCTTAATAAGTTTTTGTAATTCTTTCAAACACGATGAGCTCCACATGGTGCTAGTTCTCCAAAGCTTTCAAACTTTCTCCAACTCTGTCCGGGATATTCTATCTAAGTTGTTGACCATTTTGTACGGTAACGGTGTGGACGAGTCACGCTATTTCGAATTAAAGTGCTTTTTTTCGAAATACATACTTCAACGAAATTGCAAACCAGCTACATAATAGCTATTATTAACAAAATGTAAAAACGTAACGGAAATGTTAACTGAAGTAAGGTACGAACCTTTACAAAATTTTCGCCGGCCATAAATTTCAAGAAAACTCATGATTTCTTAAGACTTTAGTGGGCTCGACAGCGTTAGTAAAGGCAAATTTTAAACACAATTTTTGCTATTTATCCGTAATATGAATTAAGGGTTCAGTTCTCCAGACAATTTCCTTTTGAATAAAAGAAATCATTTAGATACATGAAGAATATTTTGTGTATACTTTATCAGAATTCCAAAAATTGATTGAAAAAAAATATCAGGTAACCTTTGACATTTGAGCGAAAATCCCGTTGAATAAAATCTCTTTCGAATGACATGTCAATCATGTGGGTTTCTATTAGTTGTTCAAAAGTTTTTGGCTGGACAAAACCAAAGTAGTATTAAAGATATAGATTACACATCTTTTGCGGAATACAGCCGGTCATCATTATTGATTTTCAACCACCCCCGACATTTTTCAAGGAAAAGAATCTATATTTGCTCAAGATCAAACTGAATGTAAAAACGGATTTCTTTTTGCGCACTTTGACACACGTTTCTTGTTTGCGTGCGGAGTTTTCTTGATACAAAGCAAACATGACAAGAATAACGAAAAGGGTGGGTCATGTGTTGCAATAATAACGAGGTACAAAATACAAATTCCTTTATTGCAAAGGTTCACTGCGAAGGATGAACATATAAGGTAAAATTCATGTAGGTGTTGGCTGGCTGGGCAGTCAATTGAAAAGGATAATAGAATAAGAAACCAACTGGTGCCTGCGTCGTGTCAATTGTCAATCCTTTACTGCAAATGCTTTTGTTGAGGGTAATGCTATAGCATTGGTGTTAACCAGGCTATTTTTATTTGTTGTATTATTCTTGTTCGCGTAATTACTGCACATATGTCGATCTTTTTGTGTCCTTTCTAGCAGAACAAATTGACTTAAGTCATAATAATTATTAGCTATGCAACGTTTATTTATTAGCGACTTTCTGCAAAGACATGATAATATTATGGCGCATAAAAATGACAATTCTACACATTTCCCTTCAAGAAGAAATATGATTTCTCAAATCAGCAAGTTCACCACGTAAAACCAAAAGGTGCAGTCAGATTACATGTATTAGAGCAGTTACCAAACTAAATTTAGGTATAGAGTTTTATATTTATGGTATTGTGAATTTTCTGCTGAATTCTCACAAAAGTCTCAACTCAAAGAAAAGGAAGATAGCAATAACTGCTACATTCCTGGAAGAGCCTGGAATGTGAGTAAACTATCAGATTTGTATGTACTTTCATCGGAACAAGCATTATTATGAGTCTATCTCAATAGCACTAACAACCGCCATAACAAGCATTTCGCTGAAAAAAAAATGAGAGGAAAAGAAATATTCGTTCCATCCATTTCTCTAGTTGGTCGTGGCATTACGCACGCTCATAATCGATATTAGCTCCATTTTATGGGTTGTGTAACGTTATTGTTACTGCCGAAGGTAGGTAAAAGCATGAAAGCATAATAATGCCGGTAGTGAGTATCTTTTCTTTCAGTCCGAGATTTTTTCTTCGAGGGCTTCACTTACCTTCGAATAGTTGCTCACTTGTTCTGTACAAAAAATAGAGCAGAACATTTTCCCACTTTTTCTCTCACTCTTTCCACCTCCTGTTTTTTCAGCTTCTGTAGAATGAAAAGAGCAGGATTTTTCGCTGAGTAGACCACACACATACATCTCACTTTTTTCCCTCCTCTCGGAATAAAAATGCTCTTGCTGCGAAAGGTGATGCATGGGAAGAGAGAAAAGGAAGCATGCTTTACCTTCCAAAACTCTCTCACGCTTCTGCCATATACAATGATCGTATCAATATGTAGGTTCACCTTTTCGTTACAATATATTTTCGTAACTTTCCAGCATGACCGCACTTTCGGATCCTTTTTTTGTATGGTATTTTTCTCCTTTTCTTTCAACTATTCGCACCGAGAAGATTGGCTGGTTCTCGTGCAGAGAATCACAAAATGTCATGACCGATGGGTTTATAAGCGAGAGAAAAATTCGGTAAAAGGCATCCCTGTTTTCTTCTTTGTGTCAGTTCCCCGGCCAGAGAATATGTTTTACTGGCTTTTCACATTATCATCAGTTCCTCTTCGTAGTATCTATCCATCTGTTTACAGCACGAACCAGACTGTTGCATTTTGCAAAGCATGCTTGGTATATTTATCATCCGAAGAGGGTAGCAAGCACGTATCGGAAAAGGTAAACTTTAATGACCCTCCTCTCCGTCTCCTTTTCATGGCTTTCTCTCCCCTCTTCATCAGACTCGTCTTCAGAGTCACATATGGAACCTGACAGAGATAGCCGGCACAGTTCTGGGATGGAGGTACACGTACGGAATTCTCATCGCATCATCGTTATCATGAAACGATAGGGCATTCAAACATTTTTTCCAATATATTTTACCTTCATTACTGGCTGCATGGTTGGGCGAGGTAAAAAGTGAGCTAAATGTCCCAAGTGATTGAGGTGGCTGGGCTTTCCCTTTCTTCCTTTCCTATGAACTTGTCTCTTCCTTACTCCAGTCGTGACGGGCGGGCTCGGTAAAATACTAGATAAAAACATAGAGACGAGCATGTACATATGTATTTCTGGGCGTCTTTTATGTATGTTTCTGTGTACTTGTGTTTGTGTGTGGAAACAAACAGAAAAAAAACTCACATGGTGAATGATATAGAGAGTCTCTGAATGACTCTTGCTGATTCCAACTGTAAACATCTACTGAATCAACAAAAAGGAGGAAAATAAAAAATGCGTGATATTTCAGAACATTTTTTGTGCATGGCTCTGGTGAGTGCCACGGTGAGAATAATATATAAGGAGACGAGTGGCAACAAAAACAAGGCGTGTTTTTGGGAAGAATAAAAGCGAAAAGGGAAACGGAAGACAGAAGGCAAAAGGGTGGGAAAAGTTTATGGAGCGAGTTCCACATTACTAAAAGAACAGGGACACAATTGATACACAAAATTCGATAACAATTTAATATGTCCATATGTTTGCGAGTATTTATGCCAGCTAGTCTATTCCATGTTGTTGTAATTATTATTGTCGAAAGTGAGGAGAGAAGGTGAAATGAAAGCCGTAGCGTGTTTTGTTCTCGTTACAATAATACTCATTCTCCAGACGAATGAGAAGTGAAGTAGTTTCAACTCTCGCCTTCTCTTCTCCACACGCTTTCCTCTCCTTTTCACTTCCACAGAATAAAAATGACTAGCACACAAAAGCAGGTTATCAATTGGGGTCAAATGTGACAACATGAAACATAACAGGGTAATATATAAAATCAGCTACTGTACTTTGCACTGTTGCTGTACACATTACCAGACTGCCATCAACAAGAAACTAGTACATTACTAAACTAACTCACTTGAGTAGATTATAATGGCTTGGGCTTGACAAACATTAATAATGTTTTCCTCTCTTCTCCCCGTATTCTGTTGCTTTTCTGCTGCTGCTGTGCTGTTGTTCCGCAAGAAATGAAATGTAATAATTTTCCTTGCTTTTTGCTTTAGCACGCATTCATATCACTCACACTCAACTTTGTTTGCAACAAATGGGAAAGCCCACAAAGCATCAACAATAGGGAAAAGCACATTTCATTAACTTTTCTGCTACACCAAAAAAAAAGTTTGCCTTCCTCCATCTGAAAAATTGGTGTACGATGACAATGGGATTTCTGGTTGGATAAGCTAGCAAAGGTGTTTTCCTTTGCACGTGAGACTGCCTCTGAATAATAAATTTGGATCATTATATTTTGCAAAAAATTAGTCATGTACTGTGTGCTATTTTGTATATTTTCTCGTACTACCTATTCGTATTTTCTATTGTTACTGCCGAAGGTAGGTAAAAGCATGAAAGCATAATAATGCCGGTAGTGAGTATCTTTTCTTTCAGTCCGAGATTTTTTCTTCGAGGGCTTCACTTACCTTCGAATAGTTGCTCTGCTATTCTGTATATTTTCTCGTACTACCTATTCGTATTTTCTATTGTTACTGCTACATTCTTTCCGTTTTCACTGAAGAGTCCTTGAATTTTCCAAATAGCTGGAGCATGAAGCAAAGTCCTTTGTGACCTTTTGTGGTCACCCAATCGTTAAAATGCATATACACAGGTACACTTCATTCTGCATAAAATATAAATTTCTATTTTGGAAGCACAACAAAACAAACTACGTACTTTTGGAGAATCGGAATATATGGAATAAATGGAGTTCCATGAAAAGTCAAAATGCCCCCAAAATAAACAGTAATTAGCTTGCAAGCACGGGGAAAATTACTGACATGTGATATTTTAATTGAAATTCTACAGTGTATTCCTTGTAAAAGTATGCATGTTGTATTTTCTCGTCTTTGTATTGCATGTTAATTTCCTTCCTGTAATAGAGTACGTTACAAATCGTATTAAATATTGTTCAGCGCCGTGTTATTAATAGCACAATATGATATTACTTAATTTGGTGAGTACCGACTCTGCAATAGCTTTTTTTTAACTAACCGCGTTCCCGGTAGGATAAAGTAGCATCATTCCGAATTTAGTGGGTGTATTTTGGAATATGATGGGTGCAACTGCAGCACGAACATGTAAAGACATTATGATTATGACACTATTAGGACTTGAATGTGAGTGAATTGACTGAGGTGTATGCGATGATGGTAACAAACCCATAATCTTGCAAGTGCTGCCGGGACAAACCATTTGCCGTGTCTAGGATGTCATTTTACATGCAAAAAGCATTCACAGAATGATATTGCTTTCTCTCAGCAATCCTCAAGTAAGGCATTAATAAAGTGCATTCTCTGCCGACATGCAAACACAAGCACTGCTCAGCAGAAATGTGTGTGAAATGGGAGAAGGTCATTATTTCTGAATAGCTTTTAGCGAGAAACGCGAACCGAATACTTTTATGTGTGCACTCAATCTTCATGCCATTTCCTCTGTTCGCGGTATGTTTTCTTTGCGAGCTAACAGGTAAGAATAGCTGGAGGTATTCACCTGGTGATTTGTAGTAGAAATTAATTTATATGTTTTAGTGAACAACTGTTAGAGTAACTGTACCATATTTATAAGGAGTTGAGAGCTTTGATTCCATCTAATTTTCTAGTCACATTATACTTTAAGATTCGATATATTGGTGTGTATGTGACTGGAACGTCTTTCGTGGATTTTCATCTCCTGTGAAACGAAAGAATGGGTCACATCCAGTTCCTGAATATAAGTTTGTTTCTTTTCCTCTTTTTTTCAAGTCGTTCAAACCTCTTGCTTCACTTTCCTGTTATTATTATCTAGACTAAATTGATTCTATTTTTAGATTAATCATAAGCAATGCAGTTATTCCCAGTCGTTTAGGAAGATATGATGGCGATGATGATGAAGGCAAGTTGGAGCAATTTATTTTGAAGACGAGTCAAACATTTCCCATTCCCTGTTATTTTCCCTTACTTTCCTTTCTTGTTATTACGCTAAAGTACACAAGTTCAAAAAAGGTATACTTAATATACGCTACATACAACTAGTACCATGCTCCGATCAACATCGCAGGACATCTATTTCATCTCAAGGCCGAACGTGATTGAAAAAAAATATTGGAAAAGTGGGAAAACTGCCGATGAAGGCATTGCTTAACGAATGAAGTATTGGTATTCTTCCTGCAGTCGACATAAACTTCAGATACATGAGGCAGGCAAAGTAATTTCATTTTTTTGTCACAATTTTTATTGAAGAAAGTGAGGCAATGAATCTTGGGAAGAAGACGTTGAACAAATTCCATAAAAAGGACACAATGGCACGATCGAGTTTCCAGGTACTATAACCATTCTACAGCTCAAAGCGCTCATTATATTTTATCGTTATTCTTTCTTGAAAAGAAAAGGGGAATTATTATCTAGGGTTTTTAGCCCAAAAGGAGAAATTTGCTAAATGATCAGGAAAAATATAAAAGAAATTGCGTAAAAAATACTTTTAATACACTATCGATTCTGCATTAAGTACACACGATTTTCCATTATCCGATGAGCTTTGCAAACCCAAAGTTTTTGTAAGTGTGCCCTCAAAACCACAGTCATGGGCTCCACCCAAAGCATTTCACCACGTGCTACGTGCTCTTTTTAATCTTGACGATGATGATTACAATTCTGTGGCTGAATGAATGGCTGGTTCGATTGTAATAATCTTGCTTGTTCTGCATATGTAAAAGCATTATGCATGCAACATCAAATTTTCATTCAGTCATTTATGACTTTCAGCAATATAAAGGAAAAAATAGATGATGGAGCATGTTTTGATATTGTTGTACTAGCATCAAACATCCAACCCTTTATCCATCTAATAGGACAACAGATGTGAAAGATTTGGTACATCTACGCTAATTTTGCGAAATATGAAGAATTAATTTCAAGCAACATGTACATAATAATTTTTTCAATTCTGTGTCGGTAGATAATCTTACGCACAGTCTTGCAATACGTGCTTACTTAATTAAAGCTACGTCATGTAATGTATAACATTTCTTTACATAATAGTAAAGAAGTTGATATGATGGAGATATTTAGGAGCTCTCGATATTACTGTACAGGCTACTGTGAAAAAACTAGCAGAATTTCCATCGGGCATATTTTTTATTGGAGGTTCTTTTGGCTTTCGTAATTTTTGGCTGGGAACATTCCCACGCAACAGGGTGTGCTTCTAGTAGATAGCGTGATAGACCTGAAATCCAAGTTTCTGTTGGCAAAGTACGTAATACTATTTTGGCTGCACGAACCTCAGCGAACTGGCAGCTTGCGTCTGTAACCTCTGGCTCTTCCTTACCTACATACAGAATAAGCTTGCTGGGATATTTGTATGTAACATTGTTGCGTAAGAAATGTTGTCGAAAAAAAAACTGAAAACAATAATTAGAAGTTGCAGTTCGCATATGTGTTGGGATCGCTGACGGTTACATGAGTCAACTCAATGCACGTCAGTCGCTGGTTGAACCATTGATTCAATTATTCTTCTACACAGTTACTCACAGAGACCTTGCCCATAATTCCCCAACTTTCATTACTGGTAAAAGTCTCCTGTGTTGTAAATTGAGATTCTAATTAAAGTTTATTGTATTTGTTTTCTACACGTAACTCATCAGTGTACACGTAATTCACGTAAATCATGATGGAAAAG
>JAHZNF010003967.1:0-15111 GCA_027744215.1 Troglopedetes dispersus | reverse complement strand
AAGAAGAAAATGATTATTTAGGAATCTAAAAATATTGGTGAATAGTTTGTGCCTCAGACTCTGATGGCTGTAGCAGTTAAAACGTGAAAAAAAACCGTGCTTATTAATTGTTATCTAATCAATGTGGCCTTCGAATGATTTGGTGATCAAAATTAGAAGATTACTGGAGCAGGTCTTAATTGTAAAAATGCTTTACTTTTTTAAATGAACATTAAATTAAATAACCGAGTGTGATTGATGGATTTTTTATCACTATTGCCCTTGATTATGGACAATCCTCATTCAAAAACTTTTAAAACTTCTTTCGGAGTACAAAAGTTGGCCGAAGACTTTTCGGGGGTATAATGAGAAAATTAGCTAATAAATTGGTATAATGGTCTGATAAGGTCATACCTTGTCAATTAATTTTACTAATGCATCTGCATAGATATACATAATGCAGCTAAATATTAACATGCATCCTGGCAAGTACAGTAAAGCGTAGAAAAAATCTAGTTTCTGCTACCAGCATGCGCATTCAGAAAACAGATTTATTTTTTCATCTTCCTCGGAAAAGAAAATTCGGTGAAGTAATTACAATTGTAGTGGGGGTGATTGCATGCACATTTTAGGTAGGTGACATACAATATAATATTGTACAATAGTTGAAAATGCTCTGCACAGTTAACCTAAACAAATTGTTTTCACAGAACGAACTAAGGACTAATTTACTACCTCTTCTTTGTCAGAAATCCATCAGATGCCCATGGATCCAGAAACAGTGACGCGGTGGCCTGCGACACCTGCGGTGGCTCAGATTGAAGTAATGAGTTTTGCAACTTTGCGCAAGCAAGCTTCATTCTATTTGTAAAATTGGACATTTGCTGCAGAATAAAAAACCTTGTATTCACCTCCTCGGCCGCTGTGATATTTACTTACAATTGGCAAATGACCTGCATTTTCTAGAAAATAGTTTCAGACACTCATTTTTAAGATTTACATGTATGCATGTTGCGGGGGCATCATGAGAAAATTATTTTGCTAAATTAACAACACTACGTATAAGATCACTTTCGCGTAAAATTCGCGTAAAACTAGTAGAATATGTCAAATGCAACCTTAATTAAAAAATACTGCATCAATCAAACATAAATTAACCAACAAAAGTATATTAATGTGTGGAAGAAAGCAATAAATTTCGAGGGTTCTCGGGACAAGAGGATATTAATAATCTCCTTATAATCTTATCTGCAACAAGCACACTTTGCTTTGCACCTAATAATTTCCAACCTTCGAACTCGAAAATTTGTGATCTGAAAATTGCACAATTTTACATATCATACATAGTACAACGTAGTTCGTTTTAAGAACCAGGAAACAAGTTTTCCTTGCCTGATCCTGCAAATCAACTTCTATACTCAAGCAAAAAGATCATAATGAAGTGAACATGTGCACCTTCTTCTCCAACTTCTTCAATCAACCTCAATCTCTTGTTCATCTCAGAATAAATGTTATTTATATGCGGAATGTCATGAGTGTAGCATGTTTTATAAATGCTTCTAGACCTAATTCAACCTGCAAATGAAGCGTAACAAATCAACTGCATCATAATAAAAAGGTCCGTGCGCGGTGTAGCCTTCGTAGAAGTACAAAGACAAGATAAGTCCAATCATCCAAGCATTTTTATCATACACTCAAGCAGAAAAGCAGCATTTTTCAGATTCCTCCGAATGTGATATGACTGTTCCGGTTGCTAGTATGAGGGGCAGTTTGCTTTCTGTGTGAACACAAATCTCACGACTGGGTAATCAAGAATAATATTTATGTCCTTTTACTCAAAAGACCGGGATCCCAAAAACTTTATTTGGCTTTCAAGCAAACAACTACGCATGGTTTGGTGGAAAAGATGGAAGGACTAGTTGGTCATGCCTTTGATTGTTAAAATATTTTAAGGCGTTCGTATGTACAATTTAATTTTGTCAAATAGTTTTTTTGGCAAGCAAAAAATTACGTCACAATTTTTAAGTGCAATTCCACTTTTACCTAACTCGATATAACTTGAATTATTTTGATGAGTGATTATAAATAAATTGTCTGTCGTAATTGATGTAAGCGGGTAAAGTTCAATGGAATTGAATTTGAATATACTTTTAATCTTTCGATAATTATAGATGGAAGTGGATTTTACCTGTACTCTGTAAACAACGGGTGACGCGTGCAAGCTCCACAACTCAAGTTACCAAAGTGTTGTGTTCATGTGCCAATAAAACAAGTTTGTGACAAGAGCGCCTCAAATGCGTATATCGGGCACAATTAACACTTTACAGTTTTCTTTCACATTGTAAATATTGATGACGCCCGCCTCTTATAATTGGTGTCCAGAGTCCAGATAACACATGTTTAAGTTTATGTACATATGATACTGCATTTTTGTACCCAAATATAATTTTCATGAGAGTGAAAACACATTGACACACCTCATCATGGACTTACCATATTTCATGTTGACGCACCACGTTGACGAACCCAATTTCTATTAATATTATCCCACTCAGATAATATTTTACATCCCACCGTAATTATAATTATATTTTGAGGTAAAATCAATGCAACAAAAACGTATTGCATTATAGCAGCTCTATCCGAGCGTTCATATAAATGTCCACAGTTTAGGAGTGTTATACATTCCAGTAGTTCGAACCGCCGGCGGAGCGTATCACAATCTAAATTTTGTAAAAAATTAATGTCAGTTTTGCCGTACTTCATTGAGCCTTAAAAATGAAACAAATGGGAAATTTAGCATTTCTGGTGATCGCGGCTCTTCTTTCCTCAAGAGAGGTTCTATCTAAGAACTTACCTTCTGCGGATGTGGCAGCTCTGATGAAAATGGACGAGGTTTCATTTACGAACACCACAACTTGCGGAGGAATCCTATCCACTCGGACAGGGAGCATTTCCTACAAACAGAACGAACAGATAAGTCCAAATGAACGCTGCGTTTGGATAATTCGTCCCAGCGCCAATGAACTCCCAAAAGTAACCGGTTTCACCGTTGGAATAATCCGTCTCGGCTTCCCGAGTCAGGAGGGCAAGTGATTATTTCTGAATTCTCCGTAAATAACACGAGTGTCCTCAATAATGCTCCGTAAGTGGAACATGCGAACAAAAAGTTTTCAATTTTTGTTATCTTCAAAAATTCAAAGCTGGTGCTTTCTTTTCAGGAAGGAGGTAGGTATGTTTAACATAGACGCGAATGTTATCATCATCACATTAGCAGTGGGGGCAAATGTGGACACAACAAATAAAAATGGAATTTACATTCAGTACGAGGCTAATCAACATGGAGCAACCCAGGTCAGCAGTTCCAACTCGACCGACCATTATCTGGACACTGACGTAACGTTTTTGGCGCATCCGCTGAAACCGGAAACCAATTACTCCAAGTATGAGGTTTCTACGTTCCTTTTCACACAAACCAATAGAACACTGTTTCCATCAGAAAACATTAGTTTGACCGTTACTATCGATGAGCTGTACGCCAATTGCTTCCATCACTACTTGAGTATTTACAAATTTGACGCCAGTAAATGGGTTTATTTCACCAAGTGAGTTTTTTTTAAAGTTCGCCAAACTTAGTTACGATGAGTTGTAAAATTTTTGCAGCAAAGATTTTAAAATGCTTTTTGGTTTCCGCAGGTTCTGCTACAATACCGAGCCTATGGTAATCGACAACGCAGATGTAATCATGGGAGTGTTCAAAAGCGGACCAAGTGTCAGTAAAGGCTTCCATCTAAGCTCGTCAAAATGTTTGAAGCTTGCCAGGTCCCGCTCGATTTATGTGTAGACGTTATATATGACTTAACGACCATGAATAAATGAAAATGAATACTCAAAACACAGTGGTTTACACAGATGCCGCCGTCAATTATTGTACCGCATCAATATAAACAAGATTCACAACTCCACAATTGCTTTGCTTTCCCGGACATGTTGCACTAATGCATTTGTGGGGCATTTTTGAGAAATTAATTTATTTGTCGGACGGAATATTATCTCTCTATGTCTTCTTATCCACACCACATCAATGACGTGCCGGGCAGGGCTATCTATTTCCTACACGACTTAGTCCTCCATTGCACCCGAACTTGTTGGCACAGGCACCTCCGTTTCCCGGTATCACTCCATTCAAGACCCATTTGTAAATGGAAAACTTTCAGGAAGTCAGTTTAGTACATCCCGTAAAAAGCAAAAGACAAACACAGTAACTGGCTCTAATGAGATGGCGGACCCCAAGTAAAAAATAAAGCTCACGGGGTCTCATATCTCAAAAACAAGTCAAATAATAGTATTCGTTCATTCTTCCTGTTGTGTATTAAAACGTGAATGAATGCAATTTTGGATAGCAAATTTCAACCATGCGTGCCAGTTTCTTAATATTAGATTTATGAATCATTTTTCATTTCAAATCTGGTACGTTCAATTTTTGCCAGACCAAATTTATGTAGCTAGCTCTCCGTAACACTGCTAGGGTGATGAATAAACAGCCCTAAAGATAAGGGTGTTCCGATGTCGTTCGAGTCATGATTTTCGCCCTGCTGTTCTGGGCTACCAGGAATTTGTTTGGAGGTTACGTGCCGAAGTGGGGAGTAACGTTTAACTCGAATGACAACCTCGATGGATAGGAGTGATGTGAGAATTACAAACTGAAGGTGCTGATCTGTTGAATGGACGCATAGCTTGCTAACATCATCAAAATATTACGTAGTTCATATACCTACATATGTACCTCACCGTGAATTTCCATTGCTGAGAAAAGGAAAGTGAAAAATAAATTGGAGCGCGTGTAAAAAAACATTTTAGTCTATTTGTTTTCAAAGAAATCAATCTCAATAGCGAGAATTCATTGTTTTATATACGCTGCATTTGTAATAAACTTTTCCTGTATAAGGACTTTTCCCCGGTAAAATGCTTTAACAAACCTATATGTAGTTTTCACTCAACTTATCTCTAAGATAAAAACAATGCCAATCTTGCGGTGATAGTTCGGAGACAGAAATTCATTATCTGCTGGAATGTGACGCACACGCGGTGAGTCGGTTGGATGCATTTGGGTTTCACCCAATGCAGGTAAGGGAGTTTGCATCCATGGATGTAAACTGCATTATTCGATTTATCAAAAGTACTGGCAGATTCAGATCCCATCAAAATATGGGAACCCTGACTGCCGATAGTACATAAATCAAACCAAAGAATGTATCCAAGGGATAGTNGAATGTGACGCACACGCGGTGAGTCGGTTGGATGCATTTGGGTTTCACCCAATGCAGGTAAGGGAGTTTGCATCCATGGATGTAAACTGCATTATTCGATTTATCAAAAGTACTGGCAGATTCAGATCCCATCAAAATATGGGAACCCTGACTGCCGATAGTACATAAATCAAACCAAAGAATGTATCCAAGGGATAGTTCCTCAAAAGACCTTAGATAAGGTCTAGTAGGCGACCGACTGGTACAATTATTACCTGCCGGTCATCCCGTTTATACATACAAGATAAAAACAAGTTAATAGATATCAGATAAAAGAACATATCCGCGAGGAGATACGCATAAACAGGTTGAAATAAAATATGAAAGCTAATCACTCTAATAAAGAGTTTAATTGCTTCCGATTGTACTAAAAAACTCAGCCATCTAAGTTAGTAACTTTATTATTTGCGTCATGGACCAAAGATGAGTATAATTAGTTTCATATCTTCTTCTTTAAAAAAACATTTTTCGCATGTTTTTTTTGCAATCCCATTCTTTCCAAATGTGTCTTCCGAATTTCTTGGTACTTGCTCTTGTCTTTGTTGTGTCTCCCAACTTCTATGTGTAATGCTTTATAATACACATTTCCCTCGTCAATCATTAGTTCTTGAATCATAAGTCTCAAACCCTCTTATAATTACATTTGTTTTCCAGTTCCTCCACAGTTTACGTTCTGCATTGTTGTGGTGGAGGATTTCTACAAGGTCAGCAGGAGGTTAACAATGAATTCACTAAGGAATGCTGTGCAGAATTAAATCTGAAGTGCAAGACAGACTGGGATGGCTTCCATGCTTGTGCTCATCCTACTTTAAAGGACTGGAAGTTGTGGGAAAAACCTATGCTGGATTGCTGCTTGGAAAAAGGATCTGCCCGACTCCTCAAATGGAATGAAGTACACTTTATTAAAAATAGATGTTAAAATAATTCACAAGTTAAATCCTTATTTACAGCTTTAAATACATATTTACATCTGAGAACGACAATGGCACGAAAGCTAAAAATTATGTTAACAATGTATTAAAATTCTCTCTAAAGTTTGAATTACCACATCGAGCAAACTGAAGCTTTCTTTAGAATTTAGTTAGAACCAGTTCACTAAGAAAGCCAAAAACAGCTGCTACCAGTCCACAAACCCACACAAAGAAAATTACAACAACATTCCCATCCATTCTTGCCGCGACCACATCTCCGTTTCCCTTCCCGACTTTGACATTCTCCGTCCCAGAAAACAGCATGGTCCATTTATACCAATGCCCTGACTCGTAAGCTCCTTTAATACGACTGATAAGCTGTTTTGACAAGATCACCTTTCCGAAAAGCGTAAACATCCACTCAACTTCCGAATAAATTTCCTTCCCAATAAAAACATCCTTCCGACCACCACTCCAGGTAAGTTTTCTGGAGTACTTATGACACAAATATTCCGGCAAAATAATTGCCACCTGGTTGCAGTCTTGAAGAATGTCATAGTATCTGTCGGAATCAGGGTAAATTCCGGAAATGTTATGAGCCAACTGTTCCAAATGGTGAGTTTGACGATCCGTCGAGTACATTTCCTCCCAATCATTGGGCAACGTAGCATTTTTAAATTGACTCTCAATGT
Source organism: Troglopedetes dispersus (assembly GCA_027744215.1). NCBI lineage: Eukaryota > Metazoa > Arthropoda > Collembola > Entomobryomorpha > Paronellidae > Troglopedetes > Troglopedetes dispersus. The sequence goes on along the minus strand of JAHZNF010003967.1, from coordinate 8,220 downwards.
TGGTTCCGATCAGGCCACGAAGCTGTGCATTTTTCGGAATACCCGAATAATTCAAATTGCTTGTGGCCAAAGCCTCTCTCAATTCACTGGATTTCTTACATAAATATGTTTTGGAATTGCAAAGCGCATCAACTATTGCTTGCATTCCTACAAAGATCTCAGATATTCCCACCAGAACGAAAGCACTTTCTCTAATAACTTCATAGTCCACACCAAACAGATTGAGATCAAACAATAATGCTGAGGTCTCAGTAAAAGATAGCAGGGCTTCTACAGAATGAAGTCTGGTAAGCAAGGTGAAGTTATCCTTAATTAGTTCTTTCATGTACTCATAAGGAATAGGATTTCTTGGAGCTATCATGTTATACACGTTATTGTTTTTATACGCATTGCTCAGAATAATTCCCACTAAAATAAAAAATCCAGAGGCGACTCTCAAGTCTTTGTTGTCAACAATGCTGTCTCCTTGCTCCAATAAAATCTTAAGTGACGCTATCAGCCCTTCAAATATTTTCTTTTTTCCAACAAAATGAATATAAAAGGCTACTAAAATTATGGAGCAAGTTATCAATACCCAGATAATCTTATCGTAAACACTAATCAACTCCCGCAATTGAATTGAACTGAGACCTCGCCTTCCACAGCTAAGGAATCTCAAACTGCTCAATTTGTCCCGAGGAAAGTATGGAAATATTGTTTGTGTTTTTAAATACGGAATAATATTAAACCTCATGTCTTCCGCTAAGAACGTATCTGTCGTGCGAATTGTCCTTCCTTGGCCTTCCGTGATGCAAATGATTTTCTCTGATACGCTTGAATCAGAAGTCATCAGTACAGTATAATTTTTACCCATTATGCTCAGCCAAGTTTGAGCGTACCCGTGCCCAACTCGCTCCACCGAAGAATTCAGAGAAAGTTCAGTGACTGGTGGGACGCACTTCCTGAGATACCGTTCCATATGATGGAAGGCCGTGTCTCCACCTGAAGTTTTCTCAAAATCCCAAATTAAGTTGGAATCTGGAGGAAGTAAACTTAAGTCCCATAATTTCCCGAGATTATTTAAATCTGGGTTGAGAACCTTGGGTGGTTCACGAAGCACGAAGGCAGACCAATACTCTCGACATAATTTCATCAGCTCCACCATTGCAACTTTGATAGTTGCTGGATGAAGTGGTGATTTGAAAGTTTCATCTGCTTCACAGAGGAACACCAACATTATATGCTTACATTTTGCCCACTCCCGGTAGTATGCTATTAAACTGACAAAGTTCTCGTATTCCGGGCCAGATTTTTCTAGAACGAAGATGTAGACGGATGTTGCTGGTGGATTTGGGAATAGTAAATTTGAGTTTGGTTTAATGTCTCTGGAAAATTTTTCAAACGTGTAGGGATAGTGGAGAATGATGTGAACCACACAGTTCCTGGTTTTTGCTTGATTATCGTACCGCGTGTGGTTCAGTTGTGCGCAAAACTGGGTATCGAACACAACAAAGTCTTGAAAAAATTTTGACAGGGGGCAAGGGAATCGAGGATAGTTGGTAGAGGTAATCGTTTGAGGTTGTAATCTGTCCGGTCCAGTAATGGTAAGAGATGGTGACCCATCTTCAATTAGCGTGTAAGTTGCTATATTTCGCAGCATGATTGGGGTCTCCAAAGGTGAGGGAGAGACGAAGTGAGGATTGTCGACAATGATGAGACATTTATTTTCATCAAAATCGGAAATGTAATCGTCGAGATTTTGAAAATCTGGGTGCTTGAAAAACCGCGTACGAAGCTCAGGTTTTATGTGGATCTCATCGGACTGAGCAGAAACTAAACGGAGAAAGTTGCCTAAAGTGAAAGCAACCCAGGATGCAGGATATTTTATCATGTTGAAAGCTGATACTAGCACAAAATCTTTTTGTCAGTAAATTTCTAAATGTCAATAAAAATGCACAACAGGGCACACAAGAATATGTGTTAGATATCTCAATGAATTTGCATAAGAAGTAAGAATACAAAAATAATGACTTGTGAACAGGAGTATTAAAATATTGTTTATGGCTTTTGGCAACTGTGGCAAACAATTAAATTCAATTCTCCTCAAGTGTTTTGTTATCTTCCAAAAAACGGGCAACACATGTAGTTAAATCGTATCCTTATAGGTTCGCGAATTATAAATACTTTGACGTTCAGATAGGATGTTTTCCAATTTCAAGATTAAAAACACTACACTGTACATACGTTAGGTCGTGTATGATAAACTGAATTGAATGGAACCAACTACTTACTTAGCCTAAACAAGAGTTCTGCGAATAACGATTGATATAAATAACAACTTCCTAATTTTAAACCACAAACAAGGTGAAAGGGGCAAGCAACTGTGCATAAATGTAGTAACTACTGCATTTGGAACATGATACGTAACAACTTTGAGTGAGTAAATGAAGGTGAGAGTATCTAATTATATAATTTTAATTTATAATCAATCAGTAACATTTTACGAGCATAAAAATGCAAAGTATTAATGCATCCTAAATTCCTTAATGAACTGCAATTACTTTAGGATGAGTAAATAGGATTTAGTCATTAAGTTCCACTCTTAAAGATCAACTTGCAAAGTTGTTCCTCCACAGTATAATTTCTTGCCTTCTCCTGCACATTCCATTTCCTATCGTCAGTATTCACAGAATCAATGTTGGCGCTGCCCTGGAATAACCGCATTATTGAGGAGCAGCCTGCTGGAATACAATTTTAAAGGCACGTATAAGAACTCAGTCACTTTTTAATGTACATAAATGTAATCTTTAATAAGTAATAAATATTAAAATTTTAAGGCATAAAGACACGTAGTAAATATTACTTCTGCTTCCTTCGTGCTCAGATTGGCTAATTCCTCCAGAACCAGGTGTTGGGGATTCCGCCTCTGTTTGAGGCGTTACATTAGTCAGAGGTGTACAAGGTTCCCATGAATCGATTTTATTATTCCAATCGTCCAGGTAACTTTTAGCCCCAGTGAATTCCTCACTCACTCCTGTGCAACCAGGACCCATGAACACTTTAATACACTTGTCGTCGGTTGTGAGAGATTGCGTATACGATTTAAATTCCATCGGAAGATCATGGCATCCGGAGGTGTAACTGTCAGTATGAGATAAGCCTGAAATTAAGAAACAGATTAAATATTTACATTTAGGATGGCAAGGGCTTGCTATGATTGCGTCATGATTTAAAAATTTACCCGTAAAATCTGAGAAATAAAACCAAACAATTTCTGGTTCTAAGTTTATAGTTTTGATGGGTGCAGCACAGCTTTCCCACGACGCGATCTTATTACTCCATTCGTGTAGTTTAGAATAAGCTCCAGAAAACTCTTTGTTTCTTCCTCCGGAACACCCAAGTCCTGGATAAACTCGGATACACTTGCCACCCGTATGGAGGGAGTTTGAGGTGGCGCGAAGGGGAAGGGGTAAATTATAACACCACGGATCGTCGTAAGGGGCAGTGTCTTCACGACCTTCGAAAATATAATTCATTGCATCATGGAAGAGTTAATTCATATTGAACTATTAAGGTTATTTTCTAGATACCTTCGAAATTCCTCTTTTCAAAAAATGTCACTCGTCCATCCTGTGTCAAAATTGTCCTGTTGGCAATTGAGCAACTTTCCCAGGATCTGATTTTATCATTCCAAGATCCCAAGTCTGCCATTTTTTCAGTAAATTCAATGTGCTCACCTGAGCAGTCTCCTAGTGAAAATACCCTTATGCAGTGACCACTTGTATTGAGGGATTGGACATTACCACGAAAATTGCCTGGTGGGAGCTCGTGGCAATATTTAGCATCATAGTAGATGTCATACTGTGCACCTGTTTTTTAATCATGATATTGCTGGTTAGAGATAATTGTACTGAAATACAGAATGTCTGAAGAATGAAAGTAAGTTATCTACCCTGAAAGTCTTTCATAGTATGAAATGTGATTTGGTCATCATCTGTTTCAGACTCGGATAATGACAATCCAGAGGGAGTAGACGTATCAAGAGGAGTGGAGCACATTTTCCAGGATTTCACCTTGTCATTCCACTCCTCCAGGTTATTTTCAGATATTAATGAACGAGTGCTCTCTGTGGACTCTTGGGCGCACCCAGCTTCCGGATACACACTTATGCATTTGTTATACGTCTCAACTGATTGCATATTGCCAATAAATTCTGGTGGCAAATCGTGACAACCTGTAGTATAATTCGCGTTGTATTCTGGTCCTGCACGTGAATTGAAAAGCTAAATTTAGATACTTAAATTAATGATTTTTCACGAAGGAATGTTAAAACTTTTACTGACTTACCGCCAAAATCATTCTTATAAAAGAATGTGACACGATTTTCTTTGGGTATAAATGCTGGCGCCAGAATTGAGTCCTCTGAGCACCCTTCCCAGGACCTAATTGTGTTCTTCCAAAGACCAAGGTTGTCCTGAAACCCAGAAAATGTTTCGCTCACTCCTGCACAACCTGTTTCGGCGTACACTCTAATGCAACTCTCTCCAGCAATGAGAGATTCAGAATAGGCTTGAAAGCTTTCTGGGAGATCGTGGCAGCTGGCAGTAATAGGTTCGATATGCCTGGGTCCTATGTTAAGACGGAAATCCCATAACATAAAATTGGAAGAGGCGAAGGCGAGCACGGACTAAAAATGTAATTTATTATGAAAAGCTTGAACTAAATATACTTGGTAATGACTCACCTCCAAAATTCTTGAGTGCAAAAAAGTGAACACGTGCACTCTGCGGAGCTTCCTGGATCTCGTTCCCCGTGAAAGTGTCTAAGCATCCCGTCCAGGATTTGATTTTGTCATTCCAGTCTCCAAAGTTAGAATTGTCCTCAAGAAATTCTCTACTCGCCCCAGAGCATCCTTCCTCCTTAAATACTTTAATGCAACTACCACCAGTTGTGAGGGATTCTGTTCTGGCAGCAAAGTAATGCGGAAGGTCGTGGCAGCCTGGTGCAAAATTGTCGATATTCTGTGACCCTTTGTATTCGCTCGAAATGAAAAATGTGACAAGTCCCTCCGCACGTGAAGCTTCTATTTGATTACTGGTTCCACATACTTCCCAAGATTTCATCTTATCACTCCAATCTCCCAAATCTTCGTAAATACCGGTGAATTTCTGGCTTTCGCCTGTACAGCCTATTTCCGAGAACGCTCGTATACAGTTATCCGGACCACCGGTGTGGAGGGATTTTAATTCCCCAGTGAACAAGGAAGGGAGATCATGGCAGCCAGGAGTGTATTGATCTTCATACGCCGCACCTTTAAACGTTGATGGGGAAAAGATTGTTAACGAAAAAAAAATTAAGCATTCCTTTTATGATGAGAAGAGGAAATTTAAAAAAAAACTACAGAATAAACGTACCCGTCAAGTTTGTGAAAACTAAAAGTGTATCTCCTCCTTGCTCCTCCGTGGGTCTTCCCAATACGTTTGAGTTTGAAATTGACAATTGGAGAAGGACGGACACCAAGGAAAGGCGACCCAAACAAAACCACTTTCGGGAATATTCCATGATTTTAAAAATTTCGCTAACAATCACACTAACTAGAAAGGTTATAGATACAAATATGATTTTCAGATTTCAGTTTATGAGTTTAGTGATGCTGACTGAATTGTTACAGAATAACAATACAAAATGTTCCCACACATCATGCGCATTTATACAAAGTTTCAATCGCATTTCGCGGGATGGTATAAAGGGTACATATAAATTGCTACGCCGATATTGCGAATTGACTCTACCAAGTAAATTTTTCTTCAAGTCACGATTCATACGTACCTACCTAGTATGAAACATTTTCTGCAGCTGTTAAACGAACTTTAAAAAATTGAAGTGTCATTGAAGTTTTGACAAAAAAATATGTCTTGTGCTGATACCTTAGAGTCGCTGTGAGAAATTTTCGTTGTGTATATATAATACAATGGTTGCATGGGCTAAACATCCGGGGGGACGGTGGGGACAATGTCCCCCCCAACTTTTTGATAAATTGCTTTAATTTGTCAGGCAATAGATTGTTTCATCTGTGTATTGAATGTCAATAAATTTCACTAAATGAAAGATTTGCCCCCACCAAGTTACCACTGTCCCCCCATCCCACTGAACAATGTTTAGCGCCTGAATGGTTGGATAAAGTGGGCGCATTTTTGAGACCACAAGACTGTCCATACTACGCAGCCATCAAAAGAGTCATACTGGAATGACAAGTGATTTCGGACTTTCATAGAAATCTGCCCCGACGCAGTCTTGTCGGACAAAAAATATTTCATGATTGTCAAAAACTTTATACAACTATAAGAATTGTTCTCCTCCAAAGGTTATTGCGACGGCGATTGATAATGATAGTACAGTTGCAGTCGCAATGTCTCGAATTTCAATCAGATTTGTTATGTGATTTTTTTTATATTAATGCTTTCAACAGATTATATTTTTATACTGATTCATAGACACCAATAAATGCTATCGTCATTCGCCGCACTCCATATCACACTGACCAATCCTCAGTAATTATAATTAGGCATTACCACCAAGAAAATTAAACTCAAGAGTAGCGAAGAAGAAAGATGACAAGCAATATTTTCAAGAAGCTACTACAATAACCAAGGGGATTACTCGATGGATTACTGGATTATTTATTTCAAAGACACACAGCAGGAGAGTTATGCAAACTACTTTTTTTATATCAATTACACAATGAGTGTCATTCACATTCAGAATATGCCTCGCATATACAATATGTGCTTAAACATTTTCTAGAATCAGAATACTATGTCTGTGGTAATAATAATTATCTAATATTATCATTGTTATACACCCATGTCCCAGTCAAAGTGATCAACTGTGACTTAATAAAACATTGAATGGAAGCATAAATAAGTGATATGTATTCATTTAGCAGAACTTTGGTCTTAAAATTAATTTCATCATTCAATTACCAAGTAAACCTCAAGCAGAAATGAAAACTGCTACATACGTAATATGTTGACGCAGCGACAGCGACACCATATTGCGCCGGCAGGCAGTGAACTCGCTGCTGCCAAAGATGCGCCCTGAGGTTTTGATAAAAAAATCCCCAAATTTCGTGATCACTCGGTTACACACATTTCCCATCTAACTCTCATGCAATAAATGTGTTAATAAAACAAACTTGCTTATTACTTAATTTAGAATTAATATGTAAAATGTGCTTTGTATGTATGCTATACAAATTTATAGTATTTTACATTGACATGGCATTTCCAAATACGGTTTAGCTGGACGAGGTTTGGCACTGCTGCCACGATTTAATCTTCTGGTTCCACTCTTTCAGGTCATCTTGGAGATTGGGTGCTCCGGGATAAAACTCCTTGCCCTCTCCTGCACAATCCATCTCCTGGAAGACCTTAACGCACTTACTGTCAGTGTTCAGGGATTCTATGTTAGCTCGGAAGAAAGGCATTATTGGATGACAACCCGGAGTATAATTATCAACATAAGATGATCCTGTAATTTTGAAAAATAAATTTAACCGTTAAAAATGTAAAATTTAGTTTTATATTAGATTTAGACATGTAATAACAAACTACCTTTGTATCCTATTTTCTCAAAGAAACTGACACCCCCAAAATGAGGATGTGGTCGTTCTGTCGTTCGAGAAGGAACGATGCTTGTCGGTGTTACATCCGTTCCGTTGGACATGCGCTCACATGGCCTCCACGAAGAGATTCTATCATTCCATTCCTCCAAATCACTCTCATCGCTGGAGAATTCTTTACTCACACCTGAGCATCTGGAACGCGAGAATACTTTAATGCATTGGTTGCTGGTTTTCAGAGATTGTGTATTCTCCTCAAGCCCACCCGGAATATCATGACATCCGGCAGTGTAGCTGTCAATGTGGGAGGGACCTACAAATCAAATACAAATGAAACTTTAGTTGATAGTTTAAATTTAGTCATACAAAATATTGTTAAAATTGAGGCACGTCACAAAATTGTTGCAAAGTCTGAAATATAAAATTACCCGAGAAATCTTTGAGTAAGAAGAAAATGATTTCTGCTTCCTCCGGGACTCTCCGTGGAACCGCACAGCTTTCCCATGACACAATCTTGTCTTTCCATTCCTGCAGGTTTTCATATACTCCGGAGAATTCCTTTTTTCTTCCAGTACAACCCATTCCCGTAAAACCTCGGATACAGTTGCCACCTGTGCGCA
>JAHZNF010003966.1:0-12746 GCA_027744215.1 Troglopedetes dispersus | reverse complement strand
CACCAACATAACAGTTTTTTACTGTTTGTGTTAGAAAAAAGATACCGTCAAAAATGTCGACTGAATTTTTTTCATGGCCCACGGTAATAATGTTGATAATTATCATCAGCAGCAGCATCCTTTAACTCTTTGAGATATTATCATTCAAAAATACTAACGTAGGACGACTGGGAATGGAAAGAGGGAAAAAGGATAGTGAAAGTCAGGCAAAAATGATTTCAGCAGAATTCGTCTTATCTGTTGCTGCTAAAAATATACCTACATGCTTATTACCATGCATTACCAATGTTACTCAGCATTAAAAGGAGCCTTTCAAGCCAACTACGTATGTGTAAGGTTTCAACTGGATCAATATCTGAGCTTTCTCTTTGTTGTTCGTCATTTAGCATTCTCTTGTTTTCCTTAGGTTAATTGAATAAATCGTGTTTGATTTTTTGTGTAGAAAAAAAGCACACAAGTTGGGTTGACATTTTTGTTTAATTTGAGTCCTTTGATCATTCATATTAAATGGTTGTCTGATGCATGAATAAAATAGAAGCAATACAATTATTCACTAAATTGTGCCATTTTCTAAAGTTATTTTTAATCCTTGTCAAGTGAAATTGATTACAATTGTAGAAAAATTAATTAATTCGGTCCACCGTTCTTTGTAGGACATTGACTCAGGAGTCGTATATAGCTACGAATGTTCGTTTTATACAACTCGTTTAGAACACTCTTTGCTATCTTTCTTCTTCCTGGTGTGATGATGAGATAGGCGAGTGAAAAGAGCCAAAAAAAAGTACACAAATATCAAACTGAAAAAAGGAGAAAAGTAGTTTTTCCATAGTCGAGTGAGTAGCAAATAGTACGTCATTTCCCAGCAGATACCATGACTCTCAGAACTCACATTCTCTTTCCGTAGAGCGATCAAACGGAGTCTCGAAATATGCACACATTTTTAACCAGACTGCTTACTTTATTAGACAAACTTATAAAATGAATATCATGCATGAAGTAGTAAAAAAGCTGGTAGTGCCACAGTGTATAATATATTTAGACTTTAACTGTTTGAGTTAAGTAAGCTTGTCGCATTTTCTGTCTTGGTGAGCAACCCCTTTTCCCTTCACCCTTATCTCCAGTTTTTTTTTCTAATTAATTTAAGAGCCTAAAACTCCCTCTTTTAAATATATCTCTCACACTTATTCCACGAGTCTTTTGGTGACTTGATACACGCTTAACTTTCTTCATTTAGCCCGTTTTTTGTTTCCCGTTGATTTTTACTTTGCTTCTACTTATTCAAAGAGGAAAAAAGTGAATGTGGTCTTGTGTATGTTCATTTGTACACCAGTTACACTTTCAGCTTCAGTTCAAACTTTATCTCTGATCTGACTCACTCTGGCTCTTCCTAAGCTTGTCTATTCTTCTTGCTTGAGTAAGCAAATAAGTACAGCAAGTAAAGATATTATTGTTATGAGATCATTATGGCTCCTTTTTTAACTACTTCTTTTTATTTGCTTATATTATTTCTGCTATTTCTGTTACAGACATCTGACTTCAATAGATTTCACTCAATCCGTCCGTCTGAAACGAGAGTGCCTTTGACGATTGCACAATCAATATTAAATTTTTTCCTAATTATTTAGAAAAGTATGTGGATTTATTCATTTTTGGCTGCGCTGGTTTTAAAAAACCAATTAAAACCCATGGTTAATGGACCAATTAAAAGTGTCCCGTTTCCTGCTAAATGAATTTGCTACTACCAACGTAATGCTTTCTTTTGCTTGACTTGCTTTGCCTTTTTCTTTCAGATCCATTCCCATTTTCTGTAGTGAAATGTGGTGTATTTGTGCTTGTCCAATCTCGAAAAAGTTTGTTAGTTAATTCAAGAAAAACTATAAATATATCATTCCTTAGCTTGTCCATTTTCTCGCTTTTTCTTTTCCTGGTTTTTACTTCCCCCTTCTCACGTATACATTTCTCTACATTTTTGTCTCTATTCTTGATCTTTACTCCCGCTGACTGCAACCACTTTTCATGCTGGAAATGCTGCATTCCTGGGTCCTCTTTTTTATCTTTCTCTTTTTGTTTTCCGACGAAAAATTTCTCCGACTTTGTTTATATTTTTACTGTTTCAAGATAAACAGGAGGTTGAGGATGAGGACAACGTGGCACACAACGTGTGTCTCATAAAAATCCGATACGGATATGCGTACTTTTCCTTTGCTGAGCGCACCAAAACCACTTTGCTGAAATCCCGTGTCTTTAACGTAGCTTTTTAAAGTTTGATCCTCAGTATAACTCCTCATTGACGACCGCGACCCTCTCCACTCATTCCTCATACTTCTCAGAAGAGGGATGCTTGAAATAAGGGAGAAAAAAGAATCTGTAATCAACCTCTTAATACTGCTACTCATCTCTCGCTGATGCAACTGCTTCAATGCTTCTCATTTTCAGTTTTGAAATTGAATGTGTCTTGATACATTAGCCTGGCCGCCATTCTTGGATATTATATGTAGCATGATGTAATATCTCGTTGTCCTTGTCATGTTTATATATACCTCCCATTGAGCACGATGATACATAAAAGAAAAAAAAAAACTTTTTTCCCTCTGTGATCTCCCTGGAGAATTCCTTTGCAAAAATTCTTGAGATTTTCTCGTTTAAGCCCTTTCATTTCCTTTTCCGTGTAAAATATACTGTTTTATAAAATGAACAAGACAATGAAATACTTACTTTGTTGCAGGCAGCATAATAAGAAACTTTTTTTTCTGGCAAAAAGAAAACGAGCGAGCATAGCAGCGATAATAAGAGAAATGATACAGGCAGTAATAATAATAATAAGACCTGGGGATCAAATCAAAGGGAGTTTTTGTTGTAACCCTTCAAAAAATATAAACAAAGAAATTTTACTTTCTTCAAACCAACCACCACAGCCACCACCATCATCATCGTCTACCTCATCATCATTATGTGATCCTCACTATGATGATAAGCGCTGCAAACATGCATAACTCTGCGATTACATTTTCTACATAAAAAAGTAAAAAGAAATGCTGGAACTTACATGAAGGGAAAGCGAACAATGATTTCCACTATAATATGGTTATCAGTGTTAGTTTTAACTAGTTAAAGTGAGATATTAGGTAAAACAGAGAAGGATCATTTTTTTTGCTCCTTTTGTCTCACACTTCCACTCATGCACTCACTCGCTCTGTTCATTTTTCTGGAAAATTCTTCCATAAATATTTCATGCGGTGGGTGCTTTATAACGACTGCTCCATTTTTTTCTGAGCCCTTCCCTTTTTTACTTACAGACTACACTTTTTTGTGTGACAGGAACAAGTGGAAAAACCACTGATTTCGAAAACTTTTAAAGGGATTGAATTTCCCTGGTATTTGCGGTTTTTACACCGACAGTCAACTGTCAACTTAGTCACTTTTCTCAGTCCCTTCCACCAGCCACTAAAGTTCAAGAGGAAAGTTGAGAAAGGTAGGTGTGGGCTATACAGAAATGATATAATAGCGTATCAGAGCTTTTGTGCGTTCTCTGACACTCCTGGTTACCCTTGCATTCCTCCTCATCTTCCCTTGCTTCCTGTGCTCTCTTTTTAGCCCTACATTTTTTTGGTTAAAAAGGTGAATAATCTCCTGAGCCTTTTACTGATGACATTCGATGTTAGTGTGCGGTCACAGTGTGTGGCCATACACATTTAGACTTTGTACCCATCCCAACGAACGAAGGAATGCTTTGAGCTTATTACATGTACGAACGAGAAAAAGAAAGTTTGTTGGTATGAAATTGCCTTTCCAATTTTCCCTCTTTTCTTATCCGACGAGAATTTTTCCATTTTTTTGGAGCTTACCTGTTACTTTAGAGTTTTAATCAAAGCTGTGTATACGTGACGGCTGTTTAATAAGATGAATAGCAATATTTTATAATTACTCCAGATATTACCAATTAGAATTTAAAAGGCAATTTAAAGTGTGTTGCAATATTGAGCGTGCATTAATGTTGATGCTCAGAGGATAACCTCTCTGGCAGATGACTTTTATGACAACCTCTCAGTTGTGGCTGGGCGTGGAAGGCAATGTAAAAATTCCCCTTTTCGAGATGAAAATATAATAAAAACATTGTTGGTGCACCACAAACAACGTCTTGCGGTAGGTGAAAGTAAGCCCACTCTACAATTACAAAAAAATATAATATGAAATGAGAAAAAGTCTTTCAACTAATTTTTTTATTGTTTGTGGGTATCTACGGAGCCACCTCTCCGTTTCGCCATCATCGTCAGTGTCATTGTGTTTTCCTAGAAGTGAAAGAATTAAACTATTTCATTTTGTGTGCATAAATATACTCGTCGTATTGTTATTACCAGTTTTATTATAGTCCTCATAAGATTCCTTATAGTAGTATTAATAGTAATAATAGCGTTTTTTCATGAATGAGCTGAAACCTTATGTGATATGAAATGGCTTCCGGATGCACAAGAAAGCAAGAAGACGACGATGAAGAAGAGGGTACAAAAATATTTAAAAAGTTGGAATTTTTGATGCAGACATTATTACTCTTTTCTCTCTCCTGCTCAGAACTCTTCTGTTCGTCGTACTAAAATGAGAGAGAAAAAAAAAGATTTCTCTTTTTCCTGTTGTTACGGATGGGAGAAATGATTATGATATCAGTTATGGCTCGCGGCTGTAGATAATTGCTAGTACACTGCTCGAGAACAGGAGAACCGGAGCAACTGTAAAAATGGTATATATATTTTAGGAAAAAAGTTACACAAATGATAATACGAAAATGCAGCGTTTGGAGAGAAAAAATGTTTCTGTGAATCATCGTCATCATTCCTATTTCTGTGAATTTAGGAAGGGCGAAGGAAAATCACAACAATTAATTTTTTTGTGAAAATTTCTGAAGTCAACTACTCCTCCACGTAAAGGGAAGCCGAGACTTTGCCATGCTACATGCCTTTCCGTTCTTCGGCCAGAAGCAGACATTCAAGAAAGAGAATTTTTTATGTTCATAGAAATAATGAGAGTAATAATATGCAGCGCGATAATGTTTTGGATTTCCTCATGAAAAAATATAGCGTGAAAAAATTAATACGTTTTTATAAAATATGAATCTGGCTTTTTGTAAAAGCCCTATTAAGGATCACGGCCATTATGACAGTCATGGTGCCGCTTCAGGAAACAAGGTACCGCGTGCTTGTGCAGCCACCATCCAAACAACCAGGACTACATATAATAATTATATCAATTATACATTAGTGCCATAATTAAAATATAAAAACAAAGCTAAACAATTCTCTCGTAAAATTTGAGAGACAGAACGCCCACAATAAATGTGTATAAAGTCATAAAAAACAAGCGCTTGTTTATGTGAGATAAATGGTCACCTTTATATGTAAATATTAACTTTTTCATCAAAGGTTGTTACGGTGCTTGGCACATAAGTGATCTTCAAATTAATTATTTGACTGCCAGACATCTATAAAAATTACAATTCAGGTTCGTAATATTGTTTATAACGAAACTCAAACCAGCGTAACAGCGAAACTAAACGAACCATATCAGCGTCGACTTTACTTACCTTTCCATACTTCGAAATCCGTTAGCCATTAAATGCCAAATTTTTTTTATACTGTACACATGTCAATTGTTGGAAGGTTGATTTTGGCTTCACGAAACTGTGTGGCGGTGATAAATACATATTTGCATAAAACGTGTTATGGAGGCATTTACTACTGACAATCAGTTGCTGGATGATAGATCATTTAATGCTACATTGCATTAAGATTTAACTTTTTTATTATTCTATCAGTTAGCAATTGTAAGCCAACCTTTCCGTCTTACCAATATTATTATGTAGTATTAATATGTCAAACGTTTGTAGCTACTAAAATTACCTGATTTCACCATGACTAATCATAACAGAAAGTCAATTTATAAGGCTCCCCTGAAAATGCGTAAACAAATTTTTTTAGGTTGTTACATAAATATTTATAAAGACTCGTATCTTATAGCAGGATGATGTAACTAACTACAATCTACAAATTTATTTTCTTAAACATAATAATAATATCTAAGATTTTATAGCCTTCTACCTAACTCACCTAATTTTCCCATAATCACGGCGGTAAGCTATACCAGCACGTTTGCTTCTTCAAATCTCGAACACTTATTATTACTTTTTCCCTAACACAATTGTAAAGTAATATTAACGAAGATGATGGAACTCACCAAGACCATCCACACCATGATGACGATATTGTGGATTCTTACTGAAAATACCAAGGGAAGACATAATTTTGTTGCTCTCCGGCAAAGCCTTCAACGTCGACCGGGCACCGAGAGAGAGATAAAAAACGTTATCAACATTATTTTCACGCTCTGCCATGATTTTACATGGATTTTTATAAAAAATATAGTTTCACTCTTTCGTAGTCTTCTTGTCTCTTGTTGAACGGCGTGCACTCCGCCACTTACTCATTTCCCGTATTTTTTCCCTTGTTAGATGTTAAGTAGTTTATAGTTAGTTGTATCTTTCCATCTCTTGGCGTTTTGATAATTTGTTTCAGAGAGAAAGTGAAGAAAGCCAGAAGGGAAAAAAGTGCTCGCCCAAAAGAAAATTAATCATAGAAATCCCATTTTATATTTTCCTTGTATCTCACCAGCATCTTCATAATAACATTATTTGAACTGATGAGAAGGAAACGAAGACGGAATGGCTATTATTATTAGGTAAAAGTCAGATAAAAAATGTTATCAAACACCACGAGATTTCTAATAAGAACCTGAACTCAGCTGTTCGTTTGATAATTGCAATAAAATTTAAAGTTGAACCAAAATGGTGACTCTTTCTTTCTCATGAAATACAAACTTGGGTTGATCAAATGATCATACGTAAAATGTATTGGTAACTTAATCATTTGCAAATTGTATATGTAAGTCGAATGGAAAATGTTTCACATATGATTAATGTTTCAAATAGAATTCAATGACGTCCCTTCCAAATCTGATTGATTTCTCATGTCAAGACAATATACTCTTGTATTTGTCGCCTTGCATTGTTTCGCATTGTCAAAATATTTGCTTACGGTGAGAATCGCTATTACCGTCTTTAAAAATTCAACGAGGGATAAACGCAAGTGTTTATTTACACGCTATCTTAAATGTCCTCATAAGACTATTTTGGCAGGCCAGAATTTTACTGGAATGAAATGGGTATTATTACGTACTCATTTAGCTCACTTTTGTAGGAACAGGAAGAAATTACAAACTCTGTGTGAGTTCCATCTCCACGACACATTACTGCCATATGAGTATCACAACTCCTGATTCACTGTTGGGCGTGCAGTTAAAAGTGAAAATACGTCATCCAAAGGGTTGTGCCTTTTTGTTTAGAAGATATCCCTTGTTTCTCCAGAAAAAAAATTCAGGAGTAGAGCTGCAACCTTATAATGCAAATACGGTGATGCGTAACTTTTTACTGTTTTCTACTCTTGTCGTGTACTCCTTGAGGCGAAGCTTGTGCCAGAAAAAAAATTGTCGTTACATCTTATTTTCATTCACTTCCTTGACTGAGCTGAATGAGGAGACACCCCGACGAATAAATAGTTGGAGGGCATTCTAATATCCTATTTATGCAAGGGAAGTATCTTCCCTTCTCTTCAGTTAACTACTCATTCAGTAAATACGTGGAGGAGATAGGAGGGAAGATGAAGGAGAAAAATCAGTGTCATCGTACTACTCCAAGCCTTTTCAATATACAATAAGCTTGCTTTTTTTACTTTCACAATGTTCTTTTTTTCCTGTTAAGGGTGTGCTTTCCGTTTTTTGCTGGTTCCCCTGACTCCTCGTTTTTTCTCATTTATTCGCATAACCAGTGGATACAACATGTCGTTGTTGCTCCAGTGGAGGTCGTGGTGATGGTGGTGTTACGTAAAGATATATAGTATATATTATACACGGTGCATACAGAAAAGACTCCTTTCTGTATGTAAACTAAGTGAAACATAAAAAAGAAAGGAAAGAGACACTGATTTACTCTCAGGATTTGCGTTAATTTCTTTTTCTGTTTTTACTACCACCCGCTTTGATCACTTTTTTTCTTCCATTTTAATCTGCACTGATCTCTCACTCACTCAGCCTCTCTGTCTCTTTTTTTTCTGTCTAAACAATTCAATTAGGAAAATGTTACCACCACCAGCATTGCTATGAGCTAGACTCATTCCGAAGCAATCAGACATATCTACGACGTACTTTAAGCATGTGGCGTGGCACAAAAACTACGTAGCCTGCAATCAAAATTTACCATGAGAATAAAAAATCTGAAATAGCATATAACACCGACTCTATATGTTCCTCCTATATCGTTATTGTCTCACTTATAGTATTCATCCATTCGTGCGAATGAGAGAAAGGAGAAGCAGTAGCAGAGTACTTATTATCAGAACGAAAAAAGAGAGACAATGGAAATAAAAGAAATTAATACAGTTGACATCTAACATTGAACTGGTAGAGTGTAATTTTGGAAATATAAAGTTCTGAAAAAAAAAGTTTTTTTTTTCTCTGGCATTTGTTTCAAGAGAAACTTTGAAGCTGCATTGTAACTCTAACTAAATGATACTTTAAGCATGACAAGATTCAAAAGTAACAACAATGATATATCCCATCTTTTCTCTCGCCTTTCCAAACGATTACGGTTGCAATTTGTGAACCACTCCTTCTTCAACTTTGCCCGGTTTGATGACTCTTTACTTTTTAAGAGGAAGTGAATAGAGACAATGATACAAGTATTTTGTAGGAATACAATACACTTTTTTTTAGATACAGCTGTAAAGTCAAACTCAATATTGTTTTCGTCCATTCAGATCGTCTAAAAAATGCAAAAATTTGCTGTACAGTTTGAATTTGACAAAGCGTGATTGGAATATAGTACATTGTGCTATTCTGGTGTATGTAATCATGCCAAAACAATGAAGCCGAGGATTGTACAAGGACTGACGTTTTTCAGGTTGGTATCAGAGAATGTTCCTTGAACACAGTGTGGTTCATATTCGTGGAGAAATTGGGGGTTTATAGTAGAAAAAGGATGACTTTTTTTGTATTCTTTGCATACTTCGTGAAGGTTTTGGGTACTTGAGCAAACATCCACATCACTTCCATTCTCTCACAGTATCTCAGCAGGATAATTCAATTTACTCCAATTTCACGAGTAATCACATCTCTCTCTGTCAACCATCCACTGCGTTATCTTAATCACAAAAAATCCATGTCTTATTTGTCTAGCGTTTTTTTTTCCTTTAAGTTCCGGAATTGTTTAGCCCTTGCCAGTTTTTATCCTTCTCCGGGATGTACTTTAGATTTTTAATTTTCTGGAAATAAAAAAAACGATTTTTTACGTAGTCTCGTTTCCTTACTCTGCACAACACTATCACTTTCTAACCCCTTGGACGCTTAAAGGAAAAATACGAAATATGATTAAACTCCCTCAAGTTCTAAATTCTGAAAATGTGAGCTGTCACCGTAATGTACTACTAACCAGTACGTTTTTGTCACCGACCATGCTACATTTATTCAGGAATATTTTGTTTAAAAAATTAATTGATATAAAAACTGTATATATTAATATCTAGCTGGTTTTTTTTATAAATGATTTTTCGTCGAGTCGCTACGCTTCCTTGTATTTACATGTAAAAACGTACAGAGTGTCATTCTAATATGAAAACCGTTTCCTCTGATCTTTTCTTCACGATAACGATCACATTTGACGGTGTAAAGAAAATACGCTCACTTTTTCTGCCCTCCTCGCATCAAGTGTAAATCGAAGTAAAAGAGGGGAAGCAAGGCAGGACCATCTTAGCACGATTCACACACACACAGCAAGCACCACGATTCAAAAAACTTTCTCTTTCACTTCCTTTCTCAAACTTTTTTCATGTTTGCGACGTTCAGTTATAAAAAATGAGAAGTTGAATAGTATTTCGTTTTTATATCATTATGCTTGCATATCATTATACGAGTGAATGTATGTGTGAGTCCTGCCGCTGCAGTATCATCATCCTGAGACGCATTCAACCCTGACCGACACATCTCAAACTCTCCCCTGAACCATGCACGGAGCATTCATGCATCCATTTCAGCCCGCCAACTGTTTCCCTTTTTGACTTTTGACAGATTTAGCGTATTATGTCAAACAGTTTTTGTGGATCTTGATGATCTGTAGAAAAAAGAGAAAGTTTTTAAAATGCGGAGATGTAGGGTTGATATCCTTTTTTGAATAATATGCTTACGTACTTATGTACTCATATCTAAGCGACGTCTGCAAAGGGATGCGTGCATATTTTGAATGTACTTTGGAGGGGATGAAGAAGAGTGTGCGTGCAAGCGAATACACTCCATGCCTCACTTGCCCACAATCGGTCCGTGAAAGAGAACCAGGAAAAGGAGATAGAAGCGCTAAATGTGCACATCAATTTTTCATAGATTGAAGACAGGCGGATGGTAGATAATATTTGGTTTATGTTTCTCATCTGCAGTTTCCATCTTAATAGTGGTATTGAAACGAAGTCATAATAAATTTATATCAGCATAGTGCGCAAGTTTCGGCTTATTTAAACTAAGTTGTAGATAGAAAGTTATCTTCGTTTGTTTGATTATTGTAGAAATTTTCCTACATAATATTTGCTGTGCGTAGTCAGACAAATTTATGCCAACTCGTTTGTCATATTTAATTGTTATAATATTGATTTTTCAAATTGGCATGGCGTTTATCATTGTTAAGTTGTTGCATGCTCATTTTAGCCTGTTCCGTCACCCCTCAGAAAAATGCCATCAAGATTTTCTTTTTCCTTGCCAATTTTTACGACCGGGAAATCCGCATCACTCTTGGGGCAAAACGTTCCCTAAACAAAATGACTTTTGAATAATGGAAAGGAGAACAAAAAAACGATCATGTCATCAATGTCTGAATCTATGAATCGTGAAAGGAGACCGAATAGCTTTCCTTCTTATTTGCATTTCAATTGATTCTTATCTTAAGTAGAGACAATTGACTTCACAAGTTAAAAAAAGGAATGAAGAACTGAAAAACGGAGATGCGTGGTGTAAACATAAAAAGGAGTATTAACTGTGTAGTAAGAACTCCGCATTGCCCTATCTATTTTACATAACAATAATATCATTCACTCTAAATAACTTCCTCTGTGGAGAAACCATTGGAAAAAGGGAAAGAAAGAAAGTAATTGCACAAAGCATGTAGACTTGCACACACATCCCAAACTCTCATTTTTCCGTTTTACAGAACGTTTACGTGTTGTCGAATAAATAGAACAATGAATCTCGTTGAAAGAAACATGAGGGGAAAATTACATCTCCATAAAAATAAGGAAGAAACAAGTACTCGAATCTAATCTAATGTAACACATCACCTTATCTTTAAAATCAACCCATTGACTAACAATACTGCTTATTGACATCTCAAACAACCATTGAATTGGATCATGTACTTACCATATTGCACTATTATTACATCCCTTTTTTTAGTTTTTTTTTTTCAAACTGTGGGTGATGCCAGGGTGGGAAGCAAGTATGGTGCTGTAAAAGATGTAAAGACACCCTCAGAATTGTCCCGGATCCAATTTCCCAATTCAGTTTTACATACCTCAAACTCGCTTTTTTCCCAACTACTACTTTAAAAAAAATAAAGTGTATGCTTATAAAATAGAGTCAAACAACTGTTTTTTTTCTAGCCGCTGACATTCTTGACATAATTTAGGGAAAAGTGAAAGGAGAGGGATGAAGGGAAGGAGATACGAGGAAAGAAAAAAAATGTTTTAAAAATTCAACGAGAAAGGGGAAATCCGTCGTTCTCCTTCCTTCGCGGGTTTTACATAAAAAAATGGGAGATACAAAATACTTCATCGTGTAAAAATACATAGGTTTGTATAGAATATTGCTGATGTCGGTAAGAAAAAAATGTAAAACAAGAGTGGGGCTCCCAATTTCATCCCCCAAAGTATTAGGAATGTACACAAGTGGTGTATTGTTCTGTTTGTGGAGGTACACCGACAAGTAGATCCTTCGTGCTGCAACCTATTACTTCCTGGAAAAGCAAACAACGCAGATGGTTACAACTTTACAGTGCGTTGTTTACTTGATCCACAGACACTGTGCCCACAATAGGAACCTGCTCGGCATAACATGCATTATTTAAAATAAAAAAGTGGTGCGATTGGTGTAGGCGTGAGTTTCCACTTTTCTTTTTTTTAATTGATATTATGTCGTAATTGGAAGGAATATAAAAAAAAATTGCTGCTCGAAAATGAAGTTTAGATTTTCAACTTACAACATATAGTACGCCTTCGTTTGTACTAATATTCATGCGGTCGTTCATGTGTGTAAGAAAATGTATTTTTTTCCTTTGTCAATTACCAATCAAACGGTGATGGCAAGCGATGTGTGCAGGTCTCATAATGAATTTTCCCAATATTACTGCAGATGGAGCGCGTGGACCTGGTTGGGAATAGGAAGTTGAAATCAAACTTGTTTTCAATCTCAAGTTTGTCGATGTATGTATTTCAACCTATGCACGTGTATGTGTGTTCTTACGACGAGGATGCCATAATATATGAATTAGAGTATGTACCTAGATACATATTATGTAGCACAATAATGCACTGTTTAGTATCAACGAAAGCAGTCAGCGTAACTTGTAAAAAAAACTTTTGATTTTCATTCAAAATTTAATACAGATTTTG
>JAHZNF010003965.1:0-14052 GCA_027744215.1 Troglopedetes dispersus | reverse complement strand
ATCAACTATGCATGGGCGAGCTGGAAGATTTAGTCTACCGTATCAGAAAGACGTACCCTGTTCGCGTCTTTACGGGAGTCCTAATTGAGGAAGGAGCAACCTCCATCATTGGAAAGTGGTTGACAAAGTTGGTCATGTATCAAGACCCAGCAAGCGGTGTGTACATGTACGACGCCTGGAAGGTTCCAAACACGGATGCTGCAGACCGACTTCGTCCGGAGTTTCGTATGACCCTGGAGGACTACAATACCCTGACTAAATGGACACTATTAAATAAAATTGATCCAACTCGCACCGATCTGCTGGCAGATTTTCCTCCTGGAACTAGTGCTACCACCCTCAGGAGGACTCGAGCCGCTGATGACATTCGTTTTCTGTTGCCAGAGGACATGCCAACGCGAGACAGTGTTCTTCTGAGTAATGTGCAAGAGGAAAATCGTCAACTCCAGAACGAAATCGCTCATTTAAAGTCGGAGAAGCAAGTGTTGGCTGAGGAGTTGGCAACTGTCATTGTCAGCCTTATGTAGTTGTGTTTTTTGTTATTTGTCATTTTGTTTCAAGCATCGCAAATTGTTAAATGTATGGGTTGTTATACATTCCATTTTTATATTACTCGATTACAATGTACATGATATTATTATCATTGTTCTTTTTTTAATTCATCCAATGAAGTTTCTATAAATTCGTTGTAAAAATTCAGCATGTTGTACACAATTCTGAACATTTTATATTCTTAGTTCTTCTTTATTGTTCACTTTCATTTTCATTTTATCGTCAAAATACGTAAAAACAAAATATTATGGGATGCAGGAAACCTTCGTAATTCGCGTGCTTTTGGGGACACTACGGTTTCAGGAGAGTCGGGCTCGTCTTCCTCCAGAGTAGCCATGAGCTCTTCCTGCGCGGTTAGTTCCGCCTCCAATTCCACATCTATATTTAAATCAAAAGTTATGGCGTCACCCTCACATTGTCCACAATCAGCATTTGAAATCCCTCATTACAACTTGTGAGGTAAGTTTACTAAGCCTTATTAGTGTGTTGCAGGATTAAGTGCATAGTTGGAACAGATTAATTAAGAAAGACACTTGCTTGTTTGTTTCAAGTGCTTGCTGATGGGAGAAGGCCAAGCAAGTGAGCTAGGATTAAGCACAGCAGGACAAGCTCTGATGGGAAAGATTCCTCCAACTCATTTTTGCTCCACAGTAGTTCGCCTCCTTGCCTTGCAAGTTCGAGCTTTGGGTGAAACTTATTCGCTGGAGCAAGCATGTGGTGTCCAGTACTCGCTCCTATCTACACCTTATGATAAGTCTGACGTTCTTCTGATGCACCTGCTAATTCCAATGTGTCTTCGGGTTGGAACTGGTCGCAAAGGTAGTTAAATTGAATCATTTCATACTTGTATGCAATTGTTAACTTTTTCAGCAAAATTATATCTTGTTTCTCCAGATGTTCCAAAAATGCGCAAGGCGGACATTGTATACATTCTCAACGTAATCTTGGGTAGCCTGAACACTGGTAACCTTCGAATTAAAAGTGCTGCCGAGTCTAATAGCACCTCCATTATTGGCACGTCTGGGGCCACACGGACGGGAAGCGTCACCGAGAGAAAGTTGAAGCAGTCAACTTGCCAAATTTCATTTTTAGGTAAAGAAACTTTTTCTTATCAATGGCTTATTATATGGCATTAGCAAAAGCTTAACTGGTTATTTTTTGCATTTGGAACAGGTTTGAAAATTCTGTGTGTGTGCTTTGACTCTGAGCTAAGCTCCGAATGGCCGCGAACTGTGAGGGTGATTCAGGAACTTGGAAATCGAGGTGAGGGCGGAGCTGCCCTTTGGGAATACTTGGAATTTGTAGTCACCGTTCGCACTTCCATCTACACCATGTGCAGACCCTTAATTGCACGCAAACTTTCCTGCCCACCCTCGAATGACCAAGAGCGACACTTCCAATTCGTGATTCGGGAAAAGATGAAGGAAGTCGTGCTTCCAAAATGCAAAGGCCTTCTCTTACTGGATCTTGCTCATCAAGTGAAGCAGTTAAAGGAAGATTTGGAAACTCGGAAAGGTAATGAGTTGATAGATTTTGCTCAACTCCGAAACTCGAGGAAAGATCAGGATAACCTTGAGTTTATTATTTTTTTTTACATACTTCAACTGAAAAAAAAACTCAATTTAACAAAACAAAAAAATTATTGCGTTTTTTAATTTTCCTTCTTTTTTGTGTTCACAAAAAAAAAAAAGAAACTGAACACATTTTCTCGCTTCATTTTTTCTCTACATTTGACATTATTGTATTATTTTGTCTGCGCATTATGATTATTATTAGAAACTGAGATAAACAAGAGAAATCTGAACCCCGAAGCAAATGAAGCTACTAGAAGACCACGCCCTTCACTCTCAGAGTTGTTCCCAGGTACGAACTGCGATACACTTCAAGACGTGTAGTTGTTGCATGAACTGTGTACGCCGCCAAATGCAAATGCATTTGACAAGCTTACTGGTCAATTTATGGTATTTTTCCTACCATTACTGCAACCACTCCTATCAAACCTGACTTTTTGTGAAACGTGCAAAAGTGTCACCTACAAAAACTCAGTACAAGACATTAAATTAACTCCGCAAGTTAGTTAGTTAGTATTTACCTTAACAGCTCAAGACATGAGCTCGAACAGACCCTCACCGTTCAAAATACTGCTAAGAAGTTGATGGTATGGTATAAATATTATATTATGTACCATCTTGGATGGAAGTCGATACCGGCGAAAACTAGAACTTGTGACCGATCAAGTCGTAGCAGTGGACTTGCGTCAAGTAATATATCATTGCAAAGCCTCAAAACCCTCATGACAATGAACAAGAACACTTATACTATTCAAGAATATTTAGCTCATAGAGGCGCATTTAGATGAAATGTCTACACTTGATCTTTTTTTTCTTGCTAAAATGTTAATTAATCCTTGGATGCTGGGTCATGGAATGCACAATGCCCCAATTATGTAAATATCTAAAAATGAGTTGAAGTTATCCTGCTACTAACAATTTCACTGAGGTGTCACCAAATTCACGACGAAGTAAGCTGAATGCAATTTAAATATATTCTTTCCAATCTGGTCCCCCCACCCAGCTAGACTATAAGACAATCTCCTTTTGTATGTTACTCATTTTTTCTGATAGTAAACTAACGTTGGCACCCAATATAATAGGTCGTGCCTAGATTATTTGCTTGAAGTAGACAGAAAACTGACATCCCTATCCCTTCCCCCAAAAATATAAATTAGGTCAGGTCGGCACTTGTAATTGATAAGTGTTGCACGGTTTCACATGTCAGAATTTTAGTCGGGAAAAAATCATAAACGTGTAGCAGAGCGCTTAGAAGAGAAAAAAAGTAACCTTTTACATGTTGTCTCGATATAACGTACACTGATTATTATTCCCAGGCTTAGCTGCACGCTTTGGAGGTAGTGGAGAGCAAGACACTTCAAAAGGGTCCACCTCCAACATTCACAAGACCCTGAATCGTGAAAGTAGTGTCAGACTTAAACCCTCCTCACAAGGTAGCACACTCAATTTGTGCATCGCCCATCAAAACAAAGAATGTGAATCAAATCTTAGTGGAATCTATAGTGAAATGACTCATTTTTTTGTAACCGTATAATATGCATCTCATTGTTTTTTTGTGTCGTGTGTGTTTCATGTTTGTGAAAAAACGTAAGACTGATACTCATTTTAGTTTAGTATAGAAGATAATATTTTTCTTTCCTAGTTTTCAAAACGGTGAAGTACAAGTAGCTCTAATTCACAAAAGTAGTAGTTTTGTTATTTTCCTCCCAATAAAACGTGCATGAAATATATTTTTCACTGGTCTCGTGAATTGTTCACCTTCCTGGACTTCTGGATGTCTTTTAACCTTGACTTGGATAACCTTTCACTTTCGTGTGTCCAAAGCGTCTGGATTGGATAACTCAAAACGTTTTTTTTACCTTTTCATCAACGTTTTCTTCTCAATTGGCACGTGCCTGAAACACGTCGTTTAGTTTACTATGTAGCAAAAAATGTTTTGGTTTTGATCCACTATTAATTAGTATACTTATACTGTTTTTGTATCCGGCTTGAATGCTGCTTGGCTTGATGCAGACACATGGTGAAGCACTTTAGTCATAATTTATAGTATAAATAGTTCCTCTTCAGCCTTGTATTGCTTCATAATAATTCACAATCTAATTAGCGTACACCTTCACAAGTACTTTATATACTTTTCCGGGCCTGATATAATCACTTTCGCTGAGTACTAATAATTCATTGCACAAAAGTCAGTCCACAAAACTTGTATATAATATCTATCTAAAAAAATATTTAATATGTCTATCTTATCTATATATTTTTCGCTGAATATTAGGTGATGTCTATATAAATCGATTTTCAGTAATATAATGAGTTGTTTACTAAATATCGCCTTTTTGGGCAAAACTTAGTATTGATTTGAGAAAGATTTTTTTTGTGGAGAAAACAAACTTGTATTTTATTTCTTTCTCTATCTCTTGTGTGTCTCTGTCTCTCTGTTCACATGTGCGCGTGTGTGTGTGCAAAAACAATTGCTCACACGCCAAACCACAAAGGTCGAATGGTGGATCGCTTCATGCGAAGAGTGAGTATTGCCGGTGATTCTCCGTTTACTATTCCTGAAAACTCAATCCTGATGCAAGCCAAAGGTCTCTATACAACTCTCTTAATTATCTCTACTATCTAATATATTTCTTCTCAAGCAAACATTTTTACTTTCTTTCCTTTCATTCTTCCGGTATTTCATGTTTTAGTTCTTGTTCTTGTCTTGTCTCCACCTTTTTTTCACAAAAAGAAACAAAAAAAATAATGTATCATTCAGCGGAAAAAAAATTGATAAGCTCGGCTCAGAAAGAATGTTACTCAACATCTTATTCTTAGAATTTTATCATCTCTTACGAAATTTCGGACTCACTCGTTCCCGTGAGATTTTTCCTTTCTCATTTGTCAACTAATAATTTAATCTGCATATTATGCAGAAAAAATTGAACTTATCGGATGATAGGCTAATATTAATAATGCACACAATTTCATCCCTAATATTATCATCGATTCTTGCACACATTTACTAATCTAATCTGTTAGTATGTATAGGTTATTTACTAGTTAGTATAGTATCTCGTTCACTTCACTTTATCAGTCACTGCTCCACTCCAACACAATATGTCTTTTCAAATGAAGCTCACAGCAGCAGCGCACAAATTTTTTAGTGAACTCACGTTTCTTTCACTATAATGCTCAGCTCACACCCTTTTTTTAAGCATTCACCTCAACCTGAACACACATGCCAATAAACGGATCACTCTCACTTTTTTCAGCTGCTCCACATATCTCTTGCAGTTGTGGCGGGTGAGGATCCTTCTGAGGGAAGTTCCGGAAGTAGTGTGTCCATTTGTCCCTCCTCCCGATCCATTATCCCTTTTTTTAAGCATTCACCTCAACCTGAACACACATGCCAATAAACGGATCACTCTCACTTTTTTCAGCTGCTCCACATATCTCTTGCAGGCTTTCTTCAAATCTTTTAGTGCTAGTCAGAGCATATTTTCTCATTTAGAATCAGCTCGTGCTTTGAAATAATTTAGGAGTTAGGTAATTTACTAATTACTATTAGTTTTAGAACGTGGAGACGTTTTCCCTGGCCACATTTATGACTCAAGTTTTAAACTAGTAAATAAAATTCTTATGCTAAAGCAGTAGACAAATTCGGTTGTTGTAGGCAGCCTTTTCTCAGCAGTTGAGCAAGTTCGTTTGTAATAATCTTATCTACCTACTTACTAAATTATAGTGAAAATTTTCTCAGACTTGTTTCTGATAAGCTACTACTAGAATCGTAGTTGAAAGAATTTTTTTAGGTGATGCCTCCAAAAAATGCTGACCACGAGAACAGCATAATATATAAAAAATTAGTTATCGAAGGTAGGGAATTGTGTAAGTCGATTTAGATTTATATTGATTTGTTTCAATTCGGGAGAATCTTGGACGAATCAGAACAACTTTCGAAATTTGAAATCCAATAATACTGTGATACGTGTATAATTTTTACAAAGTAATGTGTTAATAATTACAATTACGAATTATACGACGCTGTGTATTTACTTCTAGAATTTTACATACGTTGTTTTAAACGTTTTCTTTTTTGAACGCCAAAAATAGTTAAAATTCTCGTGGCTAGAAATATAATAAACACGTGTGCATGTTCAATCTACTTTTTTACGATCTGATTTTCTTGATGTGTTTTTCTTGATAATCTGTTTTAACTGTGAAGCGTTTACGTGTGTTTATTTATGAAGCGGATTTGGATACCTCCGGAGACAGATGAGTTTAAACTTGATCTTTTGTCTTGCATGCACAAAAAAAGGGATAATGGATCGGGAGGAGGGACAAATGGACACACTACTTCCGGAACTTCCCTCAGAAGGATCCTCACCCGCCACAGGCCTGTTGAGCATGGGCACAAGTGAGGAGGAAGGTGGTCCGAAAATGCACAGGTTGCAAAGGCAAAAGCATCAGAGTCGTAAGACCTTCCGTTTCCGGAAAAGTCGGAAAGGGGATCGAGAGGTAAATAAGATAAGCTTAAAATTCAGTTCCAAATGATATTAGCTCAGACTTTTTTCAGAGTTTAACTTGTGCTCAAATGTTAGGCCTCGAGCGCGGACG
Organism: Troglopedetes dispersus; assembly: GCA_027744215.1. Taxonomy (NCBI): domain Eukaryota; kingdom Metazoa; phylum Arthropoda; class Collembola; order Entomobryomorpha; family Paronellidae; genus Troglopedetes; species Troglopedetes dispersus. Next base: position 7,330 of record JAHZNF010003965.1, on the reverse strand, counting down.
TGGAGGAGGAGAGTCAATCAAACCTGGAGTCTCCCGCAACTCCACTAACCCCGTCTCCTGTGAAGGAAGAGGGGAAATGTGATAAGTCTCCGAGGGAGGTTGACGATGAGAAGGGCGGCAGTAATGGGAATGGAGACTCCAAGCCCAAGCTGAGTGTGAGGTTGAGGTCGAAAAAGAGGAAAAAATCCGCATCACCTCAAAACGGAGCTGACTGTGAGAGTCAAAATTCATTTTCTCGGACTTCAAGCACTTGCGGTTATAGAGAAAGTTTTGGTATGCTGTTATTGTTGTGGCTGCTGTAGAAAGCTGAGAAAACAGCTTGTGCTTCAATTTTTTTTTAGTTTGAGAAAGTTATATTTTTTACTGGCAGTATTTTTTTTTGTTTTGTCTACAAACCAGGTTGGGGCAATCTCAGACATGAAAAATCTCAGTTGTCGAGTACTTACTTATTCTGCATTTTCTAAACTTAAATCTTTTTCAATAATATACATTTTTAATGTACTCTTTTGCTTAAATATGCTTATTTTTTACAAAAGATATATAAAAAATGTTTAATGAAATGCTCGTACAAAAGCGCCAAGATAAACTGCACAGCCTAAAAAATGCGGTTAGATATTTGTAAAAATTTGAGAAACCCCATGTCAATCAAAGTTTTGTCATTTCTGCCAAATAATTTTGTCAATAATATTTTTTGCAATGCATGATGCACAAATGCACGGAATATGGAACTTTCTTTTCTTTTCCAAGTTACACACATAATTTTTACTTCTGCTCATGTCATAATATGCATTCTTGTGCAAGTTTGTGGGCTTGAAAATTGAAAAAAAACTCGATTCAGAGCTCAACGTTCTCTGAAGGCAACACGCAATATCGTGCATTTTAACTTTATCCACTAATTTTGGTTTTTGTCTTGAACCTTTGTGTCGAATACGTTCTTCTGAATATAATCACCGAAGAAGCTGTTTACCATTCTTGTGAAATTCTGGAGCACATAATCTGCTCATGTTTTTAAAATGTTAAACGCGGCTTATCACATATTAATGATAGTTGAACCTATTCGACACTTCTTTTCAAGCATTTATTCCTCCTGCTCTTTTAAAATCTTTTTCATTTCCATTCTTAAAAAAAATAATGTTGACTTTGTTGGACATCCTTGTTTGTGGCCAATGTGGCTCGTATCATGCAGGCTCTGCGGAAAGATACAGTCTTCAGATGCTAGAGCGCCTGGAAATTCCTGGGAATGTTGGGGGCACCGACGACGGCTCAGATGATGAGCACAAACCCGTCAGTCGGCAGAACCGGAAGGGCAAAGAAAAGGGAGATGATGACCAGGACACGCTCATTTGATAATTACTGAAACTTAGTACTTAGCTGTGATAAATTAACGTTGTTAGACAGAGGAGACGAAATTATAGTGAATCTTGACAGTTATTACACGAAGATAAAGAATACAGAATTTACGCCATTTAATATTAGCACCGCAGAAATTTACTAGTGCACAAGAGCAGTTAGCTAGTGAGATTAAGGTTTGATAAATCCAATTGGTGCGTATTTTAGCTAGGTAGTCTCTTTTTTTTTCAAACAGAAATTGATGAGCCGCGAAACAAATTGTTTACCAAACATATTTTTGGTATACAATAATATTAAAAACACTTTTAGCTTGTCTCATTTTCATACATTCTTTCTTCACAGAAAATGCGTAATATGGAGTGATTTCTAATCTAATCTTTTTTTACCACGAGGCTACTTTGTAAGTTTTAAATTAACTGTGAACAGCATTAATTAATACGCGAAGAGGTAATAAAGTCTTCTTAAAAGAAATGTGAACTATATGGTAATTTTTTTGTGAAGCTATTGATATTGGATTAATAGCAAAAAATACTGACTAATCTAAATGAATAAATAAACAAATGTGTGCTTAAAATTGGGATACCTAAATACATTAATTAAGGAGTGATTGTGCTAAGAGAACGAATTAAAATTATGAGCTTCATGTGTTGTAAATAAATCCGGGTATATACTCTGTTAGTAATGCTAAGAATAGTACAAAACACTGTTAGTGCAGAACACTAACAAGGACTCAGTGAGTCCCGTTAATGGTTGTTACATTTTTTAATTGTTGAGTTTGAAAGCAGATATTCTATTAAAAAGTTGTTATGCATAATAATATGACGGATGTTGGCACTTGAGTAAAATAAATAAATTCTTCAGTGGTTTTAGAACGCAAAATGAGTGAAAATAATTTTGTTTTGCTTGCACGTGTTCTCCTATCAGCCATCCACAAAAATGGGCATTCATTGACCCTGTCAGTTTTAGGGATACGGATTGCTTTTACAGGCTATGGTAAAGTACAAAACTTTAGAAATATCCTCAAACAAATGCTGTCCAAGTCCGAAGATTTGGAAGTAGAGACGACCCTTTCAATTAAAAAGTAATGTCGGGCAGCATTGAATGTTTCATTGAATCATCATCATCAGCATTGAATGAAAACATCCTTGGGTGCATCCCTGTTATATGTCGTCCATGTGTATATTTTCTGGAAACCGGAATAGGGTATGCTCCAAAGAAAGAGTAAACCGGAAAATTTTAGGGGGGACAGCTTTTTAACGAGATAATAGTCTATGTCACGAGGAATTCACACTGCTCCCACCAAACTCTTGGCGGCATATTGATGCCTTCCTGGTCACCACTCAATGATACCGATTTAAGTACCCGAAATTTTAGTTATGATCTTCAGGAGCGCTTCCGAAGAAAATAAATTAACATGAATATTGTTTAAGAAATTTTAATCCACGTAATAACATCCATGGGGACCAAATCTCAAATATTAGGACTGAATCCTATTCTGAATTCCATAGAAAGCCTATTGGTTTGAGAAAAGGTATCAATAATAATAAAATGTAATCAGTAATCACTAGTAGTAAGGTTGGTTGAAAACTCCATCTTCCGTCCTGTCTTTCATGATGGTCAGATCAGCATCAGCGTTTGCTACCACCGTCTCCCCCAGGTTTGCTGGATTTTGGGGTGGAACCTTTCTTGGACCCTGTTGCAGTGTTAGGCTCCTGATTTGGGAATTTGTACAGTAATTAATTACAATTTTAAAAATACTATTCAGCAGTTGTGGTTGTAAGTTTCTTACAGAAGTGACGGCGGCCAGTGCAAATAACAACGTAATTATGATTTTGACGATATCGAATAACTTCATTTTGACGAAGATACAATTTTTAAATTTCGTAGTGAAGGCTAGGGGACAGGTTTGTTAGAGCCTGATGTTCGTGTTTTTGTGGAAGCTAACTACGTTGAATAATGACTGTTTAATCAAGAAAGAATTCCAACCGTACTAAACCCCGTCTTAATGATGACCATAAAGCGTTTATTACTGCCAACAATTAAATTACATCCTAAAATCTATTCCCTGTGCCTAAAATTAATATACAACTACACTGTTAACTTTTAGTGCGTCATGTCACGATATTATATGGTGCAATTTTGTTTTATCCTTGGATTCCCCTTTATCTCTACAGGATTATTTAATTATTTTCACATTTTTTTCAAGTGTTGTTATTTTAGTGCATGAACGAAGGAAGGGGAAATGTGCAATATGTACATATCTTTAGATGCGTCAAGTAATATTGCATAAATGAGTCATCTGTGTTAATTAATTCCATTCAATATGATGTTAGAATGTGTAAATATCAATAAGCTAATTCGATGGGTGACGCGATCAGCAGCAATCTTGGTCTTCGTAGTGATTCTCTGCCTACAAGCAGGAAAATAGTTTTCCTGCTTTAATTATTGTTGACACTCCCGATAAACTGCATGCAAGCCATAAATGCGCAAAATCAAGTTGCTAATATATTTACACAAGAACAAGAACTCCATCAATATGTTCCAATATGATGTGGTAAAGGAAATGTGGAATACGCGCTGGTCGCTGCAGTGATGGTTCCATAAGCGAGGGCAATGAATCTATCCATTGTTCTTTATTCCCAAAGAATTTGAGCACATGTACGTAGCAATGTCCAATGTGAGTGATCAGCAATAGGAAAGTGGGGTGAAAGAAAAAAAAGCCCGACCTGCGACAAGAATACCTAATTTGCTTCAGGAATTTCTGATGATAAACCTTGTACAATTTTTCTATACATGTATATTATGACAAGACAAATACTGATGAACTTTTGATGATCCTAAAACGAGACTTGCAAGATTGAAAAAATGACCATAAAAATTTGGCAGTGGCAGGAATTTCCACTTTTCTGCTTGCCGGATCGGTTCCTGTATGCTTTCTCAAGAAATGCAGCATGAAAACAAGACTATATCTGCATGAGAATCTGTCCAATAAGTTCTTGTGACATTGATTTCTTGAAGGTTTCTTCCGCTCTTTCAGCCATCTCAGGAGAACCCAGAAACGTGTGTTTAAGGAAGATAGTTTTAGAAACCCTTTTGACACGGTTTGATCTGTGAGTTTTCCTTGATTGCATTGCAGTAGGCTTGTGGGACAAATTTTAGTCAAATAGTATTTAAAATTAGTAATGCTGTATGGTCCACTTGAGGATTGAGAAGCATTCAATTCTCTGAATTCTGGCAACAGTTCTGAAAATGTTTTATTGTTCACAATACTTTAAAGAAATCTCAGATTGGGCATCCTCTTTAGACCGAGATCTGTGCGATTTTGTAAAGTAGGGTCATGGCCCATAAGCCTTTGACCGAGAAAATTTTCATCCGCAGGCTAGATGGATCTATCTTCCAGAAACTCAACGGTATACTTGTTAAATTTATCATGACCACTGAATTGAGTTGAATCCTTCATTGTCTTTCCCATATCAATACACTTTGTTCACCACTTTGTTCATTTTGCTTGTTCGCAGCCACAATCATAATATTATCCTGAGTAACACCTTATGCATTCAAGATTCTTTGGTTTCCTTCTTCATTTCATTCCACTAGCAGTAGCAGGGCAATAAAATATAGTTAGTTGAGATGAGGAACATTCGCATTTTTCATTGTTGTATTGTACAAATATTTATTTTTAAAAGGTTATACGAAATAAATTATACTTAGAATATTATTGCTAATATAGAGCAAAATAAATTCCATTAGGGATTTAAAAGTAAGTTGCTTTTGTGGTCAGTAAAAAATGTGTAATGTATCAATCATCCACAAACTTTATTTTATTTATGAACGACGACATTCATTATTTTGACATTTTCGATTCTCGAGAAATAAATGCAGAAATTGCAAAAGTAATCTTGATCAGATTACTCATTTATGGAACCATAAAAAATCAATACGCTTTTTTGCTATTTTTATCGTAATTTAATTAAAAAGTAATATTTAGCAATTTGCTATAAAATCAATTAATCTTTAGATTCATCCTTGGCTGAGTCTGGTGGAGGTTGCCCTGCTTCACTTTTATTTTGGCACATTTGTTGGACACTCTTAAATCCCGATGCTGTCCCATCTGTGCAACATGGAGTTGGTATTGGTAAGCCCGTAGCTGCTGCTGTTGACCTCATATAAACAGAAAACGCCTCATGCAACAGGGCAGCTCGTCTCATATCTTCCGACTTTAATCTGGAGAGGTCCTCTTCCCTCCGGTGAATCTGGAGTTTCCAAAATTCCTTGTCTGCATCTTTCTCCTGAGTGAGTTTGGAAACTTTGACAGTGAGCGTGGCCACTTGTTGCTGCAGCTCATGAAGTTGACCCCGAAGGACACGATTTGATTCTTCCTCTTTCCCCAACCGTTCCTCCGCCTCCTTTAGCTCAACCTTTGTTCGAGTCAAGACAGTCTGGGTGGTGGCATGAACCTCACTCAGATCCTCATTGACTTGAGAGAGCTGCTGTTTCAGGTGGTCATTTTGCCTGGATAGCTTCCCCGTCTCCACTTCCAACTTGTGCCTTTGAACTTCCTGCCTATTCACTTCTGTTTCCAGTCTTTCATTTTCCTTCCGGAGGGTGACCACTTGCTCCATGTGGCTCTTCTGAGATGAGTCCCGCTCCTCCATGAGGTTAGCTCGGAGTTTAGCGAGAGCCTCCTCCGTTTCGGATTTTGAGGTGACCAAAAGAATATTGAGCCTGCGAACCTCCTCCTCAGCATCCGCCTTCTTGTTCTCGATAACCTTGAGATGCTCCATGAGTGAACCGTTCATTTCCGTCATTTCTGCTTCGAGACGCTGAATTTGTTTTCTTTCAGCACTTTCGACTTCACTCTGGAAACCCGACCAGGATTCCTTGGCTTGTCGCAGGCGCTCCTCAAATTGTGCTTGCAACTTCTCGGAAGTTTGGTGAAGAGTGTGAATGGTCTCCTTCAATTCCTTAACCTCCGCCGTTCTAATCTGGAGCTCTGCCTCTGTCGTCTTCAATTTTGTCTGGATATTTGTCTTATCTGTGGTCAGCGTTTCGGACAAGTTCTGGAGGTTTTGCAGTTTATCTTCAAAATTGGCTTCTAAACTGGATGACTTTGAGCGGAAGGATTTTTCAATTTCTTGAATCGTACTCTCCCTTTGCGTTATCACAGTCTTGAGTCTAGACTGCTCCGAATTGGCTTCAGTGAGCTGCCTCTGTAGATTATTGACCTGGTTTTGTAAAGTGGAATTTTTATTAATCTCATCCTGGCGTTCTTGGCTTATCCTGTTAATTTGGTTTTGACTCTCGTCAATGATGCGACGATACTCCTTTTCCTCCGCGTCGAAAACCGACATGATACTCTTAATCTCGTTCTGATACTCCTCCTCCGTCCGCTGCAGCTGTCGCGTCAGGATTGTAGTTCGTGCAGTGTAATCCTTGACGATCTCTTCTTGATCCGACCTCTGCTTCAATATTTGCTCAATGTGCTGCACCACTTCCGCCGGAACGAAGTTTCCTCCGAGATGAATCTGCGTTAAGGTGGAGTTATCAGTGAGCAAGTCGTAAAAAGCTCGAGCTCCCTTCACTCCAATCGAGTTCCAACGGAGGTCCAAGTTCTTCATGGTTTTGTGTCCCTTCATCGCATCCGCAATCTGCAGCGCACCGTCATCCGAGATCTGATTGTTTCTCAGGTCAATATGCTCCAGTCCCGAGTTGAGAGCGACACCTTCACAGAAGCCTTTAAAGGCGTCTTTATTTGCCCCAATGTGGTTCCACTCGAGGACCAACCTTTTCAGACTGCAGTTGACTTTTAACATTCCAGCCAGCGGATCCAACATGTTTGCAGTTTGGATATTATTTCCCCGCAGCTCCAAATCCTCCAAATTCGTATTTTTAGCAATTCCGTCGAGGAGTGCTTGAAAGCTTTGTGGAAGGAGTAGACTGTCACTCAAATTCAGTTGCAGCCAGCGGATCCAACATGTTT
>JAHZNF010003964.1:0-22053 GCA_027744215.1 Troglopedetes dispersus | reverse complement strand
GTTTTTAAACAACATCGTTTTATGTGCAGCACGCGACATGTAAGTGCATGACCTACATTTTAATGCAACAAATTCAGATGTATCAACAAACCTTCTCCCTCAACCAAATCCAGATGAATCGAAGGATTTGTAATTTGCCTTTTGCTAAATTACATTAGTACCTACTTAGCTCATGTAAAGGCTATATAAAGCTATTACATTGGCAACTTCAAATCAGATGCGTCATACTTTCAAGATGTTAATAAAAAAATTAATACGAGCTTTTCTACCTCTGAAGAAGCACAAGATAAGGGAAAATCGATAGTTCTTAGCGGTCTTACAATTGCACATTGGATAAGGCTATTATTGACTAATGTAAAGAGCACGTCATATGTTTACATTTAATACTTCATATAATGATCACCTCCAGTAAGAGCATTTTGGCATTGTGTCCTGCCCATCCTGTTTGGCGTTATGATATAAGAAATTAATGAAATCAAAATAGAGAACACTCCTCCTTTTACCTTGCTACGTCGTACTTTTCTGGAGCTTTTCCTTCAAGCCTCCACAAACATCAAGCTTCTCACGCACGAAGTGGTGATCCAACAATCTATAATCACATTATATGATGATGATGACGATGAAAGGATAATGGTGAAAGTGAGAAATATTAGGGAGCTCTTCACTACAATGACGTTCGTTCCTGTCACCAGTTTTTCTCACACAACAACAGACTTACACGATGGTGGTGCTCATAACATATTAGAAGGGCGTTTGAAGTATTGCTAATATGTATAGACGGTATGAAAAAGGGCAATATCATTTTTCAAAAAAGTTGAAGTTTGTAAATGATATGATATGTAAATGAGAGGGGCAAATAAACTCTTGTCCCATTCAACTTTATGGGTATTGTGTGAACACACAAGATTAATAATATTGTGCAGAAAGTAAATATGCATACACAGAGTATACCCAACCTGCACATATTATTAGTTTCTATTGTATGTATTTATGACTCCACTTTTCGTTGCATACCACGTTTTTGTGAGAATCACGATGGTAGTGGTGGTGGTGCCACAGACAAAAACCAAAAAGAGAGAAGTAGGAACTTATACAACAGCTACTGTGGCGCACATTCCCATTATCATCATAATCACGCATAACATCCCACTCATTTGAGACGCCCTTTATATTGAAAAAATTGTAGGTACAATAGCAACAACACAAATACGCGGACAAAAAACCACACAAAACTTTTTCCCTTCTTTTTGCCTCTCGCTCAGTCTAAAAAGCGAAGTGGAAATACAAACTGTTTTGGTTTCCTTTTGCTCACCCCCTCTCTCACTTCTCTCATACATCAGTAGTCAGACAGACAAGGAAAGGAGACATGGCGTGATAGTTACGTGATCGTTATTCCTAGCCGAGATTATTAGAGCAAATTGAATTGAAGCGTTATTACACCGATCACGTGCTGGGTGGTCGATTATTCCCTCTCGTTTCGCAGGACAAAAAACGAGCTCATGTAGTACTTACTTTCCAAAACATACATTGCTTTATATATATGTATTATTATCGTCATCATCATCTGCTGCTAACAATGGGAAAGAAGGCTACACCATAAAGCACAACCAGACGATTTAGCTTGTCTTCTTCCTTTTCCCTTTTCTCTCTCGCGGGCCTTGCTGCGTTTCCTATAATAATAATAAATATACGTAGGAAGTACATTCGTACCCTCAAATTTTTCGTATTGTAAATATGAAAGAGAAAATGTTTGTTTACGGGAAGAGAAAGAACGAAGCAGTGCACCAAGTTGTTCTTGGTTTACGGTTCGTTTGCCAACTTTTTCAATCGATAAACCCACAATCCAAAAAATATGCCACGCTCTCTACTTTATAGCTATGCTGAAACTTACATGTGAAGCCGTGTATCAATGCTTACTCCTTTTTACCTAACTAAAAGATGCACAAAATTTGTGCACGTTTTAGTAATAAACAGGTTTACAAATTCAAGCTGCTTTTGTTTTTGTTTGGTGAAAGTTGGGCACAAATTTGGGAAAAAACTAATTCAGCCCATATTTCTTCAAAATTACATTGTCAATGCGTAATAATAAAAAACACATTTGCATGGTAAAATATTACATTATGTTTGTACTTCGCGTGTAATAAAACTCATTTGAGTTGACAAAGGGTTCCTGCTACGCTAGACTGGTTTAGAGACTAGACATCTCATCTGGGTCCTTTCTACGCAGTATTCAAATGTTGCCACCGCAGAAACCACGAATAATCATATTGGATAATTACGAACGTTAATTATTATTAAAATGAAACAGCCACTAAACCACTTCCTCTCTCGCTTTATTACAATAAGAAAAAAACACAATCATTAATACACATTTATATGATTCCACCAAAGAAAAAAGATTCCATTCAAACAAATAGTACTGATTGTCCCAGATTATTGTCCTCTCCATTACCATGGGCGTAAATGGAGAAAAAAGGTAAATCCTAATTTACGCCGCTGCATGTGCTCTCATAAACGCCGTAATGTATGCCGTAATACATTGGGTAATATGCGCGTAATTTACGTGTGTAATTTACGGGTTTACCATGGGCGTAAATGGAAGAAAAAAGGTAAATCCTAATTTACGCCGCTGCATGTGCTCTCATAAACGCCGTAATGTATGCCGTAATACATTGGGTAATATGAGCGTAATTTACGTGTGTAATTTACGGGTTGAATTCTTAACAACAGAGCAAACTCTCAACATTAAAAAGTACGAAACAGAGAGTTTAGAGAGCGGCGTAAATTAGGATTTACCTTTTTTCTCCCATTTACGCCCATGGTAATGGAGAGGACAATAATCTGGGACAATCGATACGTACGTATGCCTATGAGCTAAATTCCTGACGCGGTGGAGAGACATACAAGTTTCTCCTTAATAAATTCGTATCGTGTGGTGAATTCATTACCAGATTAGCTATCGTCAAGAGAAATAATCAAGAGATACACTCCTTTCACCACGTGAGATTTCTTCCACAATTTGTAATGGCGCAATTAGTGCAGATACCCATCTGAAAAGTTACTTCTTTACTTCCAAGAAGTCACCCACAAAGCACTCATGTTACTCATTAATGTAAGTCTACTTACTCCGCAGAATAACAGAGTCACTTATTTTTGTGAGGTAATAAGGTTTTTTAGAGACACCCTAATTTAAAGTGGGTTGCTACTAGCACAAGCAATTGTTGCGTATAAACGAAAACAATGAGTTTCATCACGCGAGTTTTAGAATTATTGAAATCGATTTTGCGTGAATTATTAAAGTCCAGGAGTTTGTTGGACGAATTTAATAAATCATGAGAAACTAACTTCTTGTCTCAGATTTTCTCTTCCCATGTTCACCCAAGGAGCATCAACCAGCAGTTTTTGTGAAGCGAAACAAAATATATGTCGTTGCCTTCCTCTCCTTCTAACTTTCCCCATTTCTTATACACACACATTTCCATATAAATTATATGATATACTATAGCACTTTGTTACGTCACGTCAAGGGGAAAGAAATGATTAAAGTTTTAACAGCATTTTTGTACAAGTTAGTGTCGTAAATAAGAGACGAAATGAGAAACACATGTATACGTCGGATTCCTGGTATTACTCCCCTTTGTGTCTGTTTAGATACAACTTTTTTTGAAGATGAAATAGGTCATGCAAGTTTCAATATATTCCCTTGTTAACTTTAATAGTAAGAAATCAGCGAGGCGGAAACTAGTAATGAGTAAAGGAAAAATACATTTAATCAAATAAGACAACTCAACTTATTTTCCTACCATGCACACAAAGCGAAAGGAGGAGGATCAACAGGAAACAAATTTAAAAACTTTCATTTTAAAAATATAGCATAATATATGTAGGCCAACGTGTTGAGAACACTGTAAATAAGATTTATGTATGCTAATGATGCTAATAATTCCTTTTGTTTTCTCCTTGCAGGTAATGGGCATCTATAAATAATAAAAGGATCTGTGCAACATAACTCCTAGTCATAAGAAGTTTTTACATGATGAAACTTGGCCAAACCATTTCCGCCACTCCGACCACCCTCAGGATGCATGCCATTCGCACTAAAACTGTTCTACTTTTTCTGGTATATGTAACAAGTAAGTTTAAACCAAATGCCGTAACAGTGACACCTCCAGGGAACTTAAAAGTGACCCAAACTCCATGTATCCGCATAAGATTCCATTGACATTTTGGTGTTTCCACTTTGTGATGTTTTCTAGAAAAAACAGGCGAAGATAGACTCATCATATTTGTCATATTAATTGGATACGGCGTAACCATCATTAAAACACAATTGTACTACTTGAAGTTCTTGGTTACCTCTAAATTTCTTTGTTAACAGTCGTATACATATATTTCTCAGTAGATTTAAGAAGCACCAGTTTACCTCCACCCACCACGTGCCCATTAGAGCATTTGGACCTGCTTGTGCACATTTTAGCGCCTCTGACACAACGCAGAATTCTTTCCTTAGTTTAGAAAAGTTTCCATCGAAAGGGAAAGTATTTTTAGTTGGGAGCACTCTAATCCATTCCCTTTCTTATTCTATTAATTTCCTCATCTGTGTGGCGACGCGCATTTGTTCCAGGAACACGATAATTGAATGAAAACGGAAAAGGGAGCGAGTGAAAAAAACATTTCTCCACGTTTTACACAATACCGTACGCTGTATGTAGTTTTCCCTTCGATTCATTTCTCCAGTGCAATTGCCTAATTCAATATTACAAGATACACGAAGTACAAGTACGAAAGCAGACGTGAGTCTCATTCTTTTTATTTTACAGATCCTCGTCGAAACCACAAAGGCAAGAATGAATTCAAGTGAACAAAAGAATTCAATTTTTAATTCTGTACAAGGTAAAATGTACATACCACAGATGAAAAAAATAATTCTCACAGTCAAAGCAAGGTGAGCGTATTGTCCTTCACCAGTGAAGCTTAGACAATTTTTTGTTCCCTTTGTAAGCCCCTTGATTTCTTCATCTTGTTCTATCTCTTTTCTTGCCTGTAGAAGTACTTTTTAAAAGCTCAACTTCATGGCAAGGAACGTGAAAAATCACTCTCATCTTTATGACTATACGAATAGACGAAGTGATCTTTAAACCTTTTTTTTCTCTCGCACAATTTTCATCCAAGTGAAGCAAGCGTCAAGTGTACATGGGTTGAGTAATAGTAAATTGCTCGAGGTTCTTTCTTATAACAAAATATATATTTACTTCTATTTTATATGACTGGTTTGACTCGAACTCATAATTTAGCAGAGCAAAAGGTGAGGTAGTTAGTGTTAGTCACTTCACTGATTTTTCTCTCTTGATTGGTGGCTGGCGGTGGTGGTGGTGAGTCGAGGAAAAAACTTTTTTACACAAGTGCAGCCTCCAATTTAAAAAAACTATCGTACTTCTCACACTATAGCATGTCCTTCAACCTGGCTTTGTCATCATCATAAAATTTAATAGACACACGAGGGAAAATACTTTTGATGGTGAATGCATACAGAGAAGAATAAAAGATTTCCCAATCATAATGTCTCTTCTTTTGCCTTAACAGTGGCCCACATCTGAAGAACTTTCTTTTCTATTTACTTCATCTTCGTAGTTTTCCCATAACTTTTCCATTTCCCCTACCTTTGTTTCATCAACTTCGTAGTTGTAAGACAATGGATGTGCTCATGTTTGAAATGTCTATTGTTTTTTTGTAAGAAAGTCACAGGCTATTATTGACTTACATATATGAAAGCTTTATGCAATAAATAGAAAATGTTGAGAATGCACCTCTTTTTACCAAATCAAAATTCTATATGGTGCCTTTTTATCTCGAAGTAAGCATATTGCTTTATATTTTATCAACTTCAGCTTCTTATTTCCATTTCCACTCTCAACACAATTTATATTTTTTTAAGCGCGAATGAACTTACTTTAGGTAAGTGTTCAATAAATCGAATAGGTACTTCTCCGCGTACCTCTTCAGTTGAATAGTATAGTATATTATAAGTACGTAAGCATTCACCAATTAAATTAATTTCGTGATAAGTTTTCAATCGCTTCTTCGTTGTGTAACGTCCGCTCACCAGTAAGATAGCACACATCAGAAAGTTATTTAGAACCTGGGAAAACCGATGAAGAAGGAAATAAAAGGGTAGTTACGTGCCGTCATAAATTAAGTAGGAGTGCAAGGAGAACGAGGATAAAAAATAGTGAACGTGAGCAGGGATGAGGGAACTTGAAGGGAGGAAATAAGGAAAAAAGCAAACTTTACTTTTTCTCCTCGTGTGCGTCTACCAAGATGTGAACACATGCTCCTCGTGTGTATTTATCTTATGTACGCACTCTTGATTGGCAAAAAAAGTTCATGGGAGTACTTTGAGTTCAGTGTGTTCTTATTTAAATGCACAGGGTTGCGTACTAGGCGTATATGCGAAGCTAGGAATATATAAATTTTATATGTACAGATAAGTAAGGATGGTCACAAGGAAAGTGCGTTTGGACAAGTTAAAGAAAAAAACGAAGTGGCAGGAGGACTGATAGTCGCAGTAAATCTTAAAATTAGAAAGAATTCACGAGAGTGAAAGAAAAGTTGGGAAAAGGATAAAAATACAAATAGCCTGCAGAGGAAAGAGTGAAACAGGATGGAGAGAGAATGTCTAATGCAATACTTTAGAGAATATAATACGAAGGAAAGTAGACTCGTTCCGCAGAAAGACTATCAGGGTACACACAAGACCCATGTGAATTTTTCCTCTTGTTCGTTTCCAAATGATGAATAGCGACTGACCACATACACACAGCTTTTGTATCCTCACCCTCCACGTCTAGCCTAGTCACTCAATATGTATGTAATTCGTTCTCTCTCCGTCCATGTTCTCCCATGATAACGAAAAGAATTTATCCGAGTGTGGTGGCTGATATTGAATCGAAAGGCATGACGTTCCTTCTGTACGCACATCGCTTCCAGTTCAAACTAATTTAATCTCTTCGACGTATGCACAAGCAGCCATATGTTCGTGCCTTCTGCGAATGCCATGCCTCCATAAGAAAGTTCAAGCAACTCTGCTTCAATGCGGGCACAATTTGCATCTTTAAGAAGTAACTTTCTTCTTCAATTGACATGGAATGTAGACGATATGACAAAGAAATGCTACTGGCATTAAAAAGCTCCTATGCACTATAATACAATGTAATTTAACGGTGCGTTAGGCAGTAGGAATTGAATTTTATTTTTCGTCCAGTTTAAAGTTTAACTGACACAAATAAATAATTCGCACCAAGGCCATGGAGACTTATTTAGTATACACTGGTCATTATTACTAAATGAGTATCCATAGCTTTGATTCGCAAAAACAATGTCAACGAACTGTTTTATTTAGGATTAGAAAGTACATACGTCTGGGGATGTGCTGGCAGCTGAACCCAAAACTTAAATTCTATTTTGACTTGAAAAAAGCAACTAGAATGTAAGTCACTTCATGGATGATGTGATATATAAAAGCTGACCATTGATAAAAATAACTGGTTGTTTGACGTCAAGGAATCGTGGTGGGAGAAAGCTTGAGTTACAGTTAATTCATAAATAAGAGAACATTAGTGCATCATGTGGGCCGTTAATTGGAACAACAGAACAAAGGGATAAAAATAGCACAATCACTACAAAAATTGCACCTCAAAAAGCACAAGTGTTTAAAATTTTACTGTAACAGGTTCCCCCAGTTCCCCTTGGTACACATTGCAATAACCGTTGTGTAATCCCGGAGTGTAAATGACAAATTACTGGGAGACTTGGTGTCGATTGTACGAATTTACCCAACATCCAGGGTTGCTTCTGCTCCCCACAAACAAAGTAGGCTTCCTTAAAGTCATCACCATATATAGGTAAGCATAATTTATTAGAAACAACCGGTGTATGCAGCATCTCAATTTTTATGTGGTACTTTTCCACCAGTTTGTTCCCAATTTCTGCCGTCGTTACAGATAAGTTTCAAATTGCACCACATAACAATGCCCATATAAGCTACACACTTTGTTATGGCTGGAAGAATGGGTCTGCACTTGTTTATCTAGGAAATATGCATACCTACTTTGCGTTAACAATGTAGCGCAGAGTGGAGATGATGATCGCTGATGGTGTGTTTCCGGAACACATTCTCCTTTACGAAGATCAGAAACGAGCTGGTGGTGGAGAAAGCATTGTGTGTTGTGTGTACCAACCAACCAACAGTGATTTCAGTAATAACAGTAAAAGTCAATGAAGCCTGTAATCTATAATGACGCTCTGTTTTGTTCGGTTAATCATTTCGTACTGTTCGCCGTATTACACTGACGGAGCTGACCCAAAAAGCTATCCATTTTACAGGTTGTGTCAGTCTGCTAACAACTTCACATTATTCACTCCATTCGACTAGTTCCCTTTTTATATGCACGAGCGCAAAGTGAATTCATATAAGCTGGCCTATAAAAAACAACAATTGCTCGGGGAAGATAACATGAAAGTCTGAGCAACACAACGCATATGCCACTGCCACTAACGTTCATGCTCACTTCTTACCATTTTCGGTGGTTGTGATGATAATGATATTAATGATAATAAGGACGATGGTAAGTACGTACACCAGGAAAAGGCAGCAAAAAACATCCTTACAAGTCATGATACTTTTTTGGAATTCACAAAGTGAAATGTGTCTGGAACTGTCCATATTTCCACGAGCACAACCCATATTGCTTCATGAAGTGTCTTTTCCAGTAGCACTGAAAATCCTAATTTTAAAGGTGTTGAAACAGCTTCATAAAAGAAGATGTGGTGAAAACTTTGTGAAAATAAAAATTGCTTATCTGGATAAGTCGTCTCCTGTTTTGAATTCAATACAAAGCACGATGTGAATGAACCTTAAAGAGAATTTTTTATAACAAGCGTGGGTTGAAATGAAATCTGGGATCAAATAACACATCCTTATAGGTTTGTTGGGCTTTACAAAAAATTTTGACCTGAGAAGGACGTGGAAGTGGAGCTGAGGTTGAAAGTCAAAACTCTTGGTTTTGTGGTAAAGGAGTTTTCCCATTCTTTCTAAATGCAATTTAAATCAATATTACCTTAAGAAATGCCTACAAACCAATAAACGGGTTACACTCCTAGTCGACATGCTCGAGCTGAACACGGAAGAAATATACGAAGAAGTGTAAACTTGCACAGAAAAAACAAATGTGAGCAGACTTTAAAAACAACACTTTTATGCCTTAAGGTCAAATTACCTTTATGTATTTAGAGTGACTTTCATGTTCCACGTGCTGGTTGTGTATATATAACTCCTTTGTTTGCCGAAAGGTATATCATATTATTATTTTAGTATTACGTCCATTTTTGTGAAGAGAAGTTGTAGTGATTACGTACACACAAACACAAGCGAAAGCCTTGAAGAAGGAGAACAGGAAAAAAAAGAAAGTTTTCTCTTAAAAAGTTCCTTCTACGACTCGACAAATGAAAATCTATAAACACATGAGTTTTTTTATCCAACAGAAGGTACTTATTTATCTGAAAAGTTTACTCATTTTGTAGCATCGCTTAGGCACTTATTTTCTAGCGTGCAGAACAATTTGCAAGTGTATAAATTTGGAAATCTTTTGTATGGGAACTGGTCAGACCAAAACGACATCCCTTTCCTCCTTCCTCTACTATTCTTTATTTTGTTTTCAAGAAACCTTGGAGGCAAACGGTGTTTGTTTGTGGATGACTTTGGGAAAACTAGACAAACACAAATGCGGGATATTATACTTTCGCAGAGTGACAATGTGAACAATTTCTTGTTTAGGACGTGCTCATTCTTATATTGCTCACATTAGACTTTCACACTTTCAGGATGAGCCTAAATGTGTTGATCCTAATGATGATTTGCATTGTCGTTCTAACTGCCTCTTTTTATAAAAAAGTAGTTAGCTCGTTCATTTAAGTTTGTTGCACAAGTTGGTATCATTTCTTTCTTGAGTGGTTCATTAGAAAATGAAACTTCTATTGCAAAATTTTCGTAGTCTGGAAATTGAAATGTTTTAAAGCATTTCAAGGTGCTAAATAAGCATTAAAACTTTCATTAAACTTTCGCAGTCAGAGTTTTCTAATTCTCAAGCGTATTTAATGCTTTTGCAAAACGGACGAAGGAACCTGGACAGCTCCCTTATTAGCTACTTCAGCGTAATGAAAAGTGAAATATCGAATACGTCGAGAGGAAAAGTCCTTTCCGAAACAATGTTTTGTGGGATTCCCGTCAATCATGTTTGCGGTGAATGTGAATCATCATTCCATCGAGTTTCGCATGATGTGCGATAATCTGAGCTGGAGAAATGTCTCAATGCATATCCCATTCCCAACAAAGTAATTACACAACAAAATTTCTAGTAGTCCATGTCAGTGCACTCACATAGCAAGGAAGTTCAAGATAAGTTTTCCCACATAAACTCGTAAAGGGCGTGTGTGTAATATGTATATATATTTATTTTTAGGTCGGTTGATTCATCCCACCGAGATTTGAAATTAACGCTATGTCGACAGGCATGAAATGAAATCTAGCGGCGAATATGTATTTACTTCTCGAGTTCGTGTGTGCTACTTGAGCTCAGGCGAGCATAAGCGCACAGTGCTCCTTTCACCAGAGCAGAAGAGAATGAGATTTTCCACAAACAACGTTGAATTTACTTTGATCTCTAAATGCCAAATGAAATCTCACCTCTCGTCTTGCTCCTCTCCTTCTAATGTAACAACAGCCTCGGATTTTGTTTCTCTAAGCCGATGGGAAGAGGAGTCAAAATATGAAGTCAAAAAAGAGGTTCTTCTTAGTGGAATCCGTTTATATTATTCACTATAAAAATACCTACTCACTTCTGGATGTACAACCACAGCTCCGGTTATTATACCGAGTTCAAGTTGTTGCTGTTCGTGGTGGTGTTGGGTATATGCAAAGAGAGGAGATGGGGAAAGCGGAGACTTTTGTGATTTGCAATATTGCGCAGGATATTTGATGATGTTATGTGGAGATGTGGCTTCACCTACTTTTCGTGGTCTGGCTGCTCTTAAGCTGCTGCTTTGTGTACTATTAAAATGGTGAGGAAGATTCCGAAATGAAAATGATACTCGGGATGATGATAAACTAGAGACAGTCTGTAGTTTCGCAAAAACAACATTTTGGCTTTTCCCTTCCATTCCGAACGTGTCCCCTCGTGAAAAGGATAGAATGCATGTGTGTTTGTCGTGTCTGGTTCGGGCTGGAGGAAAGCTTTGGAGAAAAGTCGGAGAAAGTACACGCAACGAAGTCTAATTCAGAAACCAGGAACTGATAAGAAAACCACATATGAAAACATATTTATTTATTTATACAAAATTCAGAAAAGTAATGATATGATAATATGGATTTAAAAATAATATTTAACAATTCGAGCCAATAGTGTACTGAAAAGTAATGTTAAAGGAATTAGGCCAACTCGGTCGGTAAAAACTAATTTTAATAATAAAACCGGTAGGTAGCTGGTGAATTGATATCATTTCGAGATGCTATAAAATATTATACTTCAATAGGGATAAAATCTCAAGTGTCCAAATATTATTGTAACGTATAAAATTTTACTACACGTAGTATGCCTAAACTATCCTGCGCTGAACCGCAGCACCACATTTTTCATATGGTGAACCAGAATTGGATCGCACAAACAAGCTTTCCTTGCAATATAATAGTCAAAGTAATATTAATCCAACCTTATTACACGCACGAATTTTTATTTTTTACTTCTCACTCAATATGTAGTAGGAAACCGCATTTAATAAATAAAGATTTACCGAGTTCGCGAACCATTTCGTAAGGATACCTGAAACAATAATAATATTTCCAACGTCATCATTGTATATCTTTAAACCTATGTGCATTCTTGAGTCAACTATAATTTATTTGTTTATCATTCACAACAGTGTTTAGTAACCAAAAATTTGTAAGGGATTGTCTAAAACAGTTTTATCGCAAGGGGATGCTTTGGTGGAAGGCCAAACTACATTTTCTTCAAACGAGAAGGAGATGTGAACGAATCACTTACAAGCAACCAGACATAAACTTTTTCATAAACAGTATGAACGATTTTCAAATTTTTAGCTGCTCAGTATTCAAAACACTGAGGATATCCTTCCATTCATCCGAACTCTTTCCAAGTGTGCTTTTGGTTGAGATCCCGTATACCCTATGCCAGTGTCACTGGTACTGTCATATGCATGACAACACTTGAAAGGATCTTGATCCACTCTTTTGACCCGTCACGATCATCTATCAGCCCCACAGCGAAGTGTTCTTCCCATCAAGACAAATCTGCCTTCTCAAAAGATGAAGCATAAAAACGAATCTCTTCCCCCGCACATTTCCATCATCAACGGAAGGTGGGCAACATGACAAGCACGTATTCATGTGGTTGTCGTTCCATCGAATCTCAGACTGTATTTCTATCTATTCTCCGTGCTCCTAAAAATACATCCACTCAAGACACACAAGTGCACAAGATAAAACCTCGGTGGTTTTTTTTAGAGAAGCTGACTATTGCGAGAGCCATCGCATCAAATTCACATGAAAAATAGTAAGTATATAAAGCTGAAATAAACTTGACAGTCGGGTTTTATTTTTCGAAGGGAAACCAAATAATCTAGAATGTGAGTGCATACAACTCTGTGAATCTATCCCATGGTGCTCGCCACCCCAGGAGGTGCATGCATTTTTTAAATGATAAAGTAGACCTTGGTGAGCACTATCTACGGAAATAATACTTATGTGAATGGCATTAAATGTAGCCCGGAGTTGGACACTACGTGAATACAAAATCAAGTTGTGTGCAACTGCAATCTGTGAACTTTTTAAGGAAACTGAATTACACAGATCTGGAAAACTGATGTGAAATATCTTGCCTCAGTTATTGCGTCAGACATGATCAGATAGAGAAAGTATAAAATCTTATAGAACACTGCCTGCATCTTCCCGTACATTTATTGAGCCATAAATATGCTGCACATGTGAATTGAAGAACAAGCCCAAAGACCTAAAACAGATTGTGGGTTTGGCAACTTTCTATTTTCTCCATAAATTGTTGATGACTACACGGTTTTTTCTCTTATTAATGCTCTGCCAAGAAATAATTATTTTATTGTTTCCCCGTCCGAAAACCACTTTGGTATTATCAGATGTGTGCTCTTGAAACGAATTTCATAAGGATTGCTGCAGCATGCAACCACAATGACCAAGCATAAGCAGAAGACACTTTAGTCTCACATTTATGGCCAAAAATCACTTTATGCTTCGTAAAAATCATGGTTTCTGCTATAAAGAACACACAAGTGCCCACTTTGAACTTGTCATTTTCTCCTCATTCCTTTGTTGTGTTTAGTGCTGTCAAGTCTGTGTTTACGAATAAGTTTTAAGTACCACTAGACCTTTCGAGATGAAAGTACTCTACGTGGTCATGGTCGATGAAGTTATTTAGTATAAGGATGACAACAAGCACTTGGAATTAGTGCCTGCTGGTTTCGTGGTATAAGCTCAATGATCAAACAAAAAATCTTTGCTGAGAACAATTATGAGAATCTACTCCACAGAACATTGCCTTTAAACCAACTTTACGTAGATATCTCTGTTCACTTCCTTCAACAGCCCTTAACGTAACCTGAATATGTAAGTTAATTTTCCAAAAATCTAGGTTTTATTATTCAATTTGAGGAATAAAACTTGTCAGAAAATATATAACATAAGGTAAACTGCTGCAAACATTGAATTTCAGTCAAGGCTCAAGGTTTATATTAAATTTTGCAAAACTCCAAGTAGGAAGTTTAGGAGGATCCATGTCTATCTCCTTACGAAAGGTTAGTCTTTCCTTCGAGTTTGTTGCAACGTGCTCAGTATGTATGTAAGTGTTGGGCAACAGAACTGACGCTAACTAATGAAAAGGAGATTAATTTATAACCACATTTTACACTCACCCACAAAAATTCAATCAAGACAAAAAAGGGGAAGCTCTTACGGGGAAATGTTAGAGAGTATTTACTAAGCGAATAAAAAGAGGCGTGAAGAAGTCGTTTTCACCCCTCTATTTCACCTTTCTTTTGTTCCCTTATTACATGCACGTGTCCATCTCCACCATTGGTGCTGCTTTGGCTTGGATTTTTTTGTTCAAGGTATTAATACCCGATTCTTTTAAGTACCTTAGGTTCATTTGACTACGTACTGAACTTTCAAGGAAATTGAACATGTTGGTGTGACGGGTATGGGTCTACCCCTTGACAAATGTGAAATCGATATTTTATAAAAAATTATAGTGAGCGAGAACATCGAGCAGAATGAAAATATGAAAAAGGCTGCCTGCAGTTTTGGATTGATATAAGCTCCCATGATGAAGGAGGAGATGTATTCAGTAAACCAACGAAAAGTAACACATAGTTTTTGCGTTACGTTAAGCTCAGTGTCGTTTTATCAGTTTTTTGCAGAATAGGGTGCCACGAATAGAACCTTTTTTGTGTTCATAGTTGTGCTTGATGCGCACAAGTGACGTGATGTGTTTGCATTGGCAGCACTATTATTCCCAAGATGAATTTTTTATGTACGTAATAGAATACAGTGCAATCCTGGCCCAATGCATCCAGGAAGGCTTTATTACCTACTTTTAAAGCTACCGTGAATTTTCAGAAAATTGGTTCACACAATGAAAAGTTGTACAATGTAAAATATTATTTGTTAGCGTTCCACTTGTAATATTTTCCGGCTTCTGCTTATAATTTATGAGTGTAAAGGTTTTCCAAAAATAAATTTCGGATCAGTTTGCACAGTTTGATACCTCATCAATAGTATATTAAGCATTGAAGTCGGATTTAGTAATATTCAGTACATATATGGAATGTACTTTGTATGCGAAACTTTTGTGATACATAGGATTTGGGATTCGATAAATTTTATTCGAAGAGAGTCTTGTGGCAATTTATGTTGTGTGAATTCACTTCATGTAAATCCAGCAAACATGAAGTGGTGTCAGGGTATATTAAAAAGATTTGCAGCAAATTACTTTGTCCTTCAGTGTTAGTGGTTGTTGACGCGAACATTGTACTAAAAAGAATATTCTCTCGGTCAGTTGGAGAGAATGCTTTATAAAAGGTTTGAGTATCATGAATCATGAGCTGGGGCAGTGTTTATTGTGTACACATTACTCGCAAACATTGGGCTTTCAACTCGTTGCATGTGAGTGAGAATAACTACGCTGGGAAATATCTTTATTTTGAAAGCGAGCAGAGGATCAGGAATTCGTTCCATCACGAAAGCGACAAGTGCAGATTTAGGCCATTAGAGCGTTGATTTCATCAAAGGTTTTACAAATCGCTGCGGGAGCTGTTTCGAGAGAAAAGGAGGAAAATGGTGGCCCTTCCCTGCCACAAAATTTTTGCACTGTTCACTTATTTACAACGCTATACGTCATAATCTCCTGTTTTGACAGTATGTAATCTTTGATTTCACTCGCTGTATTCTTTACATCGTAATCCTCTTTACCATCATCATTTTCCCCAAAACTCTACTACGCACGTGGAGTAATGTTATAGAGAAAACTGATGTATTGTCTCAATTTATCCAATCAATTTTACTCGTGTCACTACTGGAAAGGGGAAGAGTGAGCTGAAACGCAGCACATAATCGAGTTGATACAATATTGCTCCCATGAGTTCTAAATAAGGTTCACCGTAAACAACTTTATCATCTCTGAAACAAAAATCACTTTATTAATGAAGTACTGCAACCATGAAGGATGAAGTGTAAACAACTCAAGTATTGCCTTACTTGCCACTTTGCACAGTTTTTGCAGAAATGAAGCCATGCTACATGGTTCTGTCATTGACACTCACTTTTTGCCTTCATCTTGTTCCGTCGAGGACACACTTTTAGAAATTTTTTTTATGAATTTTTCGTTTGGATTCAGGATAAAAGCAATTCAATTTTATACCAATTGAACTCTTTAAATTTTGCAGCAACCTTTTAACTATACATATGATGATGATGTATCTAAAAATGGATTAAGGGAATGTCTCATTATCCTTGAAAAATATTTGGAGGAAAATGAAACTTCTCAAGCGTACAATCATCAAATTGACGAGTGAATACTATTACTAGAAATTTTTTGTAGGATGTGAAATTCCATTTTTGGTCTTGCATTTGTAATTTTTTATCGTATTTATGTAACTGCATAAAGTGCTTGATTTTTAGCTTATAGGAATTATAGTTCACACGAGTAAACGGGAGAAATGGGACACATTCTTCGTATATGTTGTATTATTCAGTCATAAAAAATCTGCCTAAACTGCCTGTGAATTTTACTACCTTTTTATCAGCACTACTCGGATAATCTTTTCACTTTTCCTTGAATGAAAGAAATTGCTCCACGGTTCTTTCATTTGGTGAAAGCAACAAAAGCAGCACACTACAGTTTCGGGTTCACGGTGAGTGCCTGCCTGTATGTGACTGAATTTTGTGCCGCATTTAAAAAAAAATCAGATTCACAAGTACACATCATGAATGGTCATACTCGACGGAAACGCTAGCGGATATGTGAAGAGCATTAAAATTTTATAAGAGAAAAACCGACATGAAATATTAAAAAGGACATGAGTAGAATGGGGAGTAGCAATTAAGACCATTTCTATTCAGCTTCTCTGCTCCTCCTGATAACATACGACCTCATCATGTCGCATGATATGCAAATAGACCGGAATGAAAGTGCCATATGAACATCCACCATGTAATACAAATTTGTAAGTAATGCTGGGCTTGGGTGGTATTACTTAAGGCATCAGTGTCGTCCTCAGCGCTCGGCACCCAGCATACCACGACTCTCCAGAACTTCATCAGTTTATACTATACTCTTGTGTGGGTAGTTTTACGCTAGCGGATATGTGAAGAGCATTAAAATTTTATAAGAGAAAAACCGACATGAAATATTAAAAAGGACATGAGTAGAATTAAGGCATCAGTGTCGTCCTCAGCGCTCGGCACCCAGCATACCACGACTCTCCAGAACTTCATCAGTTTATACTATACTCTTGTGTGGGTAGTTTTAACGGGAACCAGCAGTAAACTTAGAACATTGTGTGAATGAAACATTTCAACACAATCTCGACGATTTAAAAAAAATGTATATACGTAATTTCCCATGATATAACTTTTTGTGAGTCCTAAAACATGGGTATATTGAATATCCCAAGGATTTTCCAGCAAGTTCAGTTTATTTCAGGAGGGAATTGAACGTGAGAACAAAAAACAGTGTAATCTCATAACTAGTTCAAAGTTTGTTTTCATCTATATATATATTTTAAAATTTACCAAGAAATGCGTAAGACGCAAAAAACCTACTTTTTTGCAATCCAGTACTTTCCAGAAGTTTTCTTAAAAGTTTGAAATGAAAGAGCGGGATGTATGGAATGAAAACAAGAAAGTGTTGGGTCGTCACATAGGATTACGTGGTATGCATATTAATGAAGCTGCCTTTTCGTTTTAAGATTTTACCCATACTTTTATTAAAACCGAAAGTATGGACATCCTCAAGATGGACTTTATGGAATTTTTGCAAAACAGATTTCCACGAACTGATCACACAATCAATTACAACTTGTATTCAGCTTACCAGAAACATTCTAAATATTCTATTGTCATTCGTAAGAAAGCCATTCTGTCATTTGTCTGGATTCTCAACAAAATTATTATGTATTTTTAGACTGTCAAGTTATCAACGACAGAAGTCCTAAATTTTGGTACAGAACGTGGTAATCTTTTTTGCATTCTGTAAAACACCACAAGGACTACCCTCCGATTTTTTATATCATGTAATGTACTATTTCCCCTAGAAAAAGTGAAACACTTTGTTTACAACAGAGCTATATGCTCACTTAACTGTTACACGACTAAACAGGAACTGACAAGGGGGACCTCACACGCAAGAGAAAAACGTGCTCCAGAGAAAAGATCATCATCATCATCATATGAATAATAAAATGCAATAAAAATCCTTGATCTTTTCTCTACATATTGGTGAGCCATAAAATAGTAAGTAGTATAAAATCTTTTTCTCTCCAACTGGTATTTTCTGGGGAGGATTTAAGTGGTTGATTTTCTCAACAACTGCAAGGGAAACAAACGAAGGGAGTCGAACCAATGTTGCCTAAAAAGAACATTTGACAATGTCTTTAAAAATCATATATAAATGTTTCGTCTTCACGGTGAACTGGTCCACGCAACTGCTTTAATGTAAGTGTCTCGCAGAACTGCTGAAGGAACGTTGTAAAAACATAATCTTGGAAGTGGAAACAGAGTAAAAGTTTTTCCGCCTTCTTTTTTAAGAAAAAAAAAAAGATTTACCCTTTTATGATATTGTGTAGTGCGTGAGTATTTTAAAGAGGAATTCTACTCCAAGACATACGTTGGCTTCGAGGTATTTTTAAAAAAAAGGAGCAACTTAAGATCGCAGTTCTGCTTCCGACGACTGCTCCTCCTCCTCTTTCCAATAACTCGGATACATAGATATGCAAGTGAGGATTTAGACTTTTCAAGGTTTTTATGTACTCGATAAAAGCACCACTTTTATGAGACGACACGAAGGAAAAATGTCCTTCTTTTTGCAACTTTCTCTTGAAAAAAAGGAGAAAAGCTTAACTTTTGATTGGACTTTTTTCCCTTGTGAACAAAGCATACTTTGGAGGAGTAGTATAGGTTTAGTGAAGTACGTTTTCTCGGTGCATTGCATTGTAAACGAGTTTTTTGTTAAAAGCTGTTCAGGATTTAAGTCATGCATTCAGAATTGCGTTATGTGTTCAGAGAAGTGTCTGCAGTTTTCTTAAATATTCACTATATTATACAATAACCGTGGTAAAGGTATTCTTAACCGGTATGATTTTGACAATAGTACGTTCGTTTTATTGCAAAGCGGTTAAAATGTTCACCGATAAAGAGGTGAACGTGCATCGTGAACAAAGTTGCTCTTTAAGCTGTCTCAAAGACATAATAATATTGTACTGACTGTCACCATTATCCGGAAGTTTTTGCAGGAGCTGGTACACAGTACACTGATGGTGTGCCTGGTGTGTTGAGTACTTTAAAACAACTTAACGACTACTTAGTGTGCATAATTATGGCGATAATGTCTATAATGACCGTCTATGATTATTAAATTATCCTTTCAATGTTTCACTCATTTCGCATTATGTTAGAAAATTGCTGAAAGCACATCCTTAATGGTTTTTACCTTGGCCGGTGGAGGCTTCTAATTTCTCAGTCATTGTCACTAAATAGACGATTACTGCACGCGACTGCAGTTTGCATTCTATTTTTCACCCTTCATTATACATTATTCATGGATAGTAAGGATTGCATCCGTCTTGGGGTATGCACTTCCATAAATAATGTAAATGGAAGCTGTGTTCTAAAACCAACGTGGCATTTTGGAAGCAATTGAATTTTTTATTAGACATCGAAATTATCTAGAGGAATGGCGAGCGAGAAATTCATCACCGCTATGTGCAAAGCTGTCTAGAAAGTATTCAGTTTCCTCTCTCTCTCTCTTCCCCATTATTCTTTCATTATTTCTTTTCCCAAAGATTATTATTACCACACTGTTCGTTTTTTTTTCAATGTGTTGAAAACGAATAAGGTTCTTATGTCGAAGAGAAAGCCAATGACTTATGCGTTTAGCGCTGGCATCACGTTATGAAAACTTGTGTGATTTATTCCCTCTCTCGCACACAACACACACACACATTCCCCCGAAATTTAAGTGAAAGTATAGTTAATCTGTGAAACGAAAGCCACGACGAAACGAGGAAGATTATTATTTTTATTTCTTTTTTGATAAAACCACCCTGCGTATAGACGTTCGGTGAAGATGGATTGAAAAAAAGAGAAATGTATATCTTTATGTTTCTCCTTTAACCTCCTCGTCTGTGTAGGGAAAGTTTTTTTTCGTGTGGGAGTATTTATTGGCTTCATTGGGTTCTCTGTTCCTAACCATATATAAAATTCTCTCGATTACATTCCAGGTTTTCTAAAATATTCTTCCGAAAATTGTTATAGTCAAAATAAATCGTTTATGTATATCTATGTACATGCAGGTTTGTTATTTTTTGAAGGATAAAAAAGCAATACCAAACAGCCATGGCTTTTTTCGTATTCCCCCTTTCCAGTCGGTTAGCTTGTCCCCTGGAAATTTACACACAGAGGTTTTTGGTTGACTGCACTGGCACTGGCAACGTTGAAAAAGGCTGTTACCAACTGACAACTTTAGTAGCAACTTTTCCATTATTGCACACAGTGCCACACACGTTTGCTTCATTTTGTGTGCATAAGAGGTTCTTTCTTGCCTCCATTATATATTATTGGTGTGGTACTCAAAAAATGAAGACGAAGAGGAACTCCTTCCTTGTTTGGTTCTGTGATATTATTATTTTGTGAGGAAAGTTGAGCTACATACTTGAAGCAAAAAGTAATGGTCATAAATAGCGGGAATCATAGAGTGAAAGTGGAATCTACACTTTCACTCTGTAACACAATAGGAACACACAATATGAACCCTACAATATGATGTTTAGTGTATAATGATAATAGGAAAAGAAAACTCCTGTATGCATGTAACAAGGTTTTTTCTTCCTTTCCTTGCTTCACTGCAGATAGTTAAGACTCACGCATATTTCATAGTCAATGCATTTTTGGGATTAAGTGGAGAGTATCTTTTGTGAAAATATTCCGGAAAAAATGAGAGAGAACTATGGTTGCGTAAACGTTTCCCGTATTTTTCTTTTTTCTCTCTCTTGCAAAAAGGAAACAAGAAGAAAGTACATATAACCAAGAAAAAGTAAACTTGGAAAAGCACACAAGGATTACTTTCAGCTGACGAAACTTTTGAGCGCGTAAAAATCCTTACAAAATTACATTCAAGTATTGTAAAAAACACTGTGGAAAAATGCCCTTGTCTAAACTACAAACTTAGTGTATATGACCATATTGCACATGTATTGTTCAATTTTCCACAAATCACATTTTTTCATTGTGTGCACTGAATGTATACAACACACACACACGTGTGTGTGTACACACTTAAGTTTCCTTCCGGTGACATGAGAATGAAAAAACTTGTAAGTCAAGACAGCCAGGGTCTTATGCTGATGGCAACAATATTGCATGGAGGGATAATAGTTAACAAGTCTATATTAAGGACACTACCACCGCACCGTACATTTCCTGAGAAGACACAAAAGGAAGGACCAGACTCTGTCCAAAAAATATATATGATAGTCAGCTGAATTGAGGATGTCGACAGAGTATTTTTTTGATGGAAAGAAAATAATGTTAGACATGACTGGATTCACGGAGTAAGTGGAAATTGGCCAAAAAGTTCAAAGGTATCAGATTCAAATTATGTTCTCCGTAGGTACGGAGTGTGCTGTGTCACATAACATTATACAAAGAGGGAACTGATTTTCTCAAGAAATGCTGAACACATCCACACATGTCACATCACATCCCACTCAATTCTAAGTAGTAGCTTTGGACTGGTTATAATAAGCCTTGAGCTATAATAGACTTTATGGGATAAAAATGTTTTTTTGCTGGAGTAAACGAGTGAGCATTGTGCCGATAAAAATGAAACGGGCTCTGATGATATTCCTAGAAAAAATTTAATCAACTTGGTGATGCTTCCGAGAGAGTGATCCAGTGAGCGGAATTGGAATGCTAAGCTTAGAGTGATAAGGTTTTCGGATTCCGCTAATACATATTAATTTTACGGACTGCTATGCTCACGTTCCATATTGGAATGTTTGGCATCCAACCTGTATAAACTCAATAAAAATTTTATCTTCCGTATATAATTTGTTTTTGCAGGCTCGGTGTTCGTCAACGATGGAGTGGACGCAACGTCAGAGTCAACGTACAGCATATTCCAATCACTTCAGTCGGGACCTTTCTCACCCAGTTCGCCGGGAGAGCCGTACTTTGACGCA